>WNWK01018979.1:0-38772 GCA_009830355.1 Cherax destructor | reverse complement strand
CATAAAGATATTGTCTTTTGTTGGGCCCCTGGTCATGTTGACGTACGGGGCTGAACAGGAACACTGCTGGGGGTAAACGACTTGACCTTCCATTTTCTTATAGAGTGTTTTTTCCCACGGACTATTTTGCGGTCATTTTTTACCCACCTTCCCGTTAGCCAACGTGGTTAGGGAATAACAAACTTCATTCTATTAAACCGGTTATAGGTTTCTGGCCTTCTTTTTCAAATGCCCGGGGTTGGGGGACACTCTCCCGTCTTCGCATCGGCCCACTCGTCTTACCCCGGGTATCTCATGGAGGGCTCCTGCCCCTCTCTGTGAGCATTGTCGGGTTTTCCAGTGTCTGTTCGAATACCCTTTGGACTGCCCACTCTACCCAAGGGAAAAACACGGGAATTTACCCCCAACGACGTCTTCGCTCTGGGGCCCCTTTTTCTTTCCCTTTCCCCCTTCTTGCAGATGGCCCCTCCTTTAATCCTGACTCTCTCATTGACTTTTTGACGGGAAACCCGACTTACTACACAAACTCTAAAAGATTATACCTCTGTTTTCCCCTCGGCCCCTTCTCCTCGTCTCTTGCTACCCTCCCCCCCTGCCCCTATCCACCGTCTTTCCACTCCATCCCTACTAATCGCCCATCTCCCTCTTACAACCCACTCCCCCCTTCCATCCTGCAATAACCTGCAGCGCTGTTTTAAACCCCTGTGGTTTGGCGCTTTTTGATTATAAAAAACCCTTTTTATAAAACATTTTGGGAGCTAAGATTTGACAATTGATGTTGTTACATTAATTTGAATCTTATGATTCTCAGCAATAACTTAAGAATGCATTTTCTGATAGACTTCAAACTCTCAGCGTTGATAGGCTTTAGTGAAATATAGTTTTATTTCATTGTGATCTATGTAAATTGTAATCTCCCAATTTTGTGAAATAAATGTGTTTCAATATAATAAATAGAGAATTTTTGAATGGCTTCCTATTATGATACACACTGTAGTAGGATAAATGGGATTATCATACACACTGTAGTAGGATAAATGGAATTATCATACACACTGGGGGAGGATAAATGGAATTATCATACACACTGGGGGAGGATAAATGGAATTATCATACACACTGTAGTAGGATAAATGGAATTATCATACACACTGGGGGAGGATAAATGGAATTATCATACACACTGGGGAGGATAAATGGAATTATCATACACACTGGGGGAGGATAAATGGAATTATCATACACACTGTAGTAGGATAAATGGAATTATCATACACACTGGGGGAGGATAAATGGAATTATCATACACACTGGGGGAGGATAAATGGAATTATCATACACACTGGGGGAGGATAAATGGAATTATCATACACACTGTAGTAGGATAAATGGAATTATCATACACACTGGGGGAGGATAAATGGAATTATCATACACACTGGGGGAGGATAAATGGAATTATCATACACACTGGGGTAGGATAAATGGAATTATCATACACACTGGGGGAGGATAAATGGAATTATTCTGGATTTGAATTTTAGTCTGGGTAAGAGCCAATTTCACAAATGTATTGAAAAAAAACTGTATCAAATGAGTATTTCTTATAGAGCAAATATTTTTTCTTAAGGGATTGTAGAGAAAATTAAATAGAAGTGAGAATTTTTTTTTAGATTTGTGACCCCATACAATACTTGTTTTCGTAAGACTTTGTTCCACAGGCAGAACATTCTATTAGAGTTCTTGTTGAACTATAATTAGTAGAATGTTTATGAAAATATTAGCATGTGCAGAATGATGAACAGATTATTCCTCATTTTAGCTTCCATACAATAAGTACAGAGAGCCTCTTCTGGTGGGGTTGAATCCTTCAGCTCTGGTTGAATCTCTAAATGATATTGCATTATTTTTCAGTTAATAACTAGAGTTTGCCTCTTCTCAGAGGCATCAATCTTAAATGGCCGATGTTTCTTGGCCGATGTTTCTTACAAAATGGATGAAATGTTGATGGGTTTAGGAAGTGTAGGCGCAAACATCGTAAATTTGCTAATGTACATAAACTTGTATTTATTGGATTGTGTGAGATAAACTTTTAATAAAGATGTGGTTTTCTCAAAATAAGCTTTGCATAGATACTAGGTTTCGTAAGTTTTTTAATTAGGCTGCTTTATTGAGTAAACTGGATTCTTTGAAATAACTGGAAAATCTCTGTTCTGGTCGGCCTTTAACACGTAAGTTCCCCAGTCCTCAAATAATATGCTCATTTTTCCACTATAATCTATCTTGTCCATAATTACTATCGCATTTGCTTTCTTTGTCTGTTTCGTAAGGTGAAGTCCAGGATCTTTCTTTAATTTAATTCAGGTCTGAGCTTCCCTCACACCTCTGCAACACAGTTGTCCTCAAAGATTTGTTAAGTTATACCATGAATTAAGGAAAGATCCTGGACTTCACCTTACGAAACAGACAAAGAAAGCAAATGCAATAGTAATTATGGACAAGATAGATTATAGTGGAAAAATGAGCATATTATTAGAAGACTGGGGAACGTACATGCCCTTGAAACCTTAGCACTGGTGAACATTATTTAGAGAAATGTTTGGACTGATTTTGAGTTGAGTGGGTTCCAAATTAACATTATTATTGAAGGAATTGAGAAATAAATTGTCAATTTCTTATATCCTTTACCTTCAAAACTTTAGCTCCATTAAGTTGATAACACAAGTTGATAATACAAGCCGGTCGGCTTCATAATTTCCGTGCTAATATATTTTGAGACATTGATTTTTGTGAGATAACTAGAGAAAAGCTCTTTATATTAGTTATAAATATTCAAAGGCAGTGTTTACTAGTGGAAGGTTTAAATAAATGTTGGGCTGCAAAGAGAGAAATAAAAAAAAGGAATAAGAAAAGCAAAAAGGGATTATGATGCTAAAGTCGCTAGGGATTCGAAGACTAACCCAAAAGGTTTTTTTTCAGGTATACAGAAGTAAGATTAGGGACAAGATAGGCCCACTTAAGAGTAACTCAGGTCAGATTACTGACAGTGATAAGGAAATGTGTGAAATTTTCAGCACTTACTTCCTCTCAGTTTTTACAAAGGAAGATACTAGCAAAATTCCAAAAATAATAAATTATGTAGAACAGAACTATAATAAACAATGCACGATTTGGATAACTATTGACGTGTTTCTCAGAAAAATAGAGAAATTAAAACCTAACAAATCCAAAGGCCCTGATGAATTGTTTGCAAGGGTTTTAAGAGGCGTAAATGTAAAGAGGAACTTAGCAAACCTTTGGCTAATCTTTTCAATATATCACTACAAACTGGCACAGTGCCAGACAAGTGGAAAATGGCAAATGTAATACCTATTTACAAGGCAGGTGGCAGGTCCTTAGCTTCGAACTATAGACCAATAAGCCTTACCTCCATAGTGAAAAAAATTTATGGAATTATTAATTGTCGAGGCAATACGTAGCTATCTTGAAAGGCATAAATTGATTAATGAATCTCAACACGGTTTTACTAAGGGGCGTTCCTGTCTTACGAATATACTAACTTTTTCACTAAGGTGTTTGAGGAGGTAGATCATGGTAATGAATATGATATTGTGTATATGGACTTCAGTAAGGCTTTCAATAGAGTTCCACATCAGAGACTATTGAGGAAACTTAAGGCACACGGAATAGGAGGAGAAATTTTTTCCTGGGTAGAGGCATGGTTGACAAATAGGCAGCAGAAAGTTTGCATAAATGGGGAGAAATCATAATGGGGCACGTCACAAGCAGTGTTCCACAGGGGTCAGTGTTGGGCCCCTTGTTGTTCACAATTTACATAAACGACATAGATGAGGGAATAAATAGCAACATAAGCAAATTTGCTGATGACACCAAAATAGGCCGTCCAATTTATTCTAATGAGAACATTAGAGCACTCCAGGATGATTTGAATAGACTGATGCAGTGGTCGGAGAAGTGGCAGATGCAGTTTAATATAGACAAATGCAAAGTTCTAAATGTTGGGCAGGGCAATAACCATGCCACATATAAACTGAATAATGTAGATCTTAATACTTGTGATTGCGAAAAGGATTTAGGAGTTCTGGTTAGCAGTAATCTGAAACCAAGACAACAGTGCATAAGTGTTCACAATAAAGCTAACAGAATCCTTGGCTTCATATCTAGAAGTATAAATAATAGAAGTCCTCAGGTTGTTCTTCAACTCTATATATCCTTGGTTAATCCTCATTTAGATTATGCTGCACAGTTCTGGTCACCGTATTACAGAATGGATATAAATGCACTGGGAAACGTACAGAGGAAGATAACTAAGTTGATCCCATGTATCAGAAATCTTCCCTATGAGGATAGACTGAGGGCCCTGAATCTGCACTCTCTAGAAAGGCGTAGAATTAGGGGGGATATGATTGAGGTGTATACGTGGAAAACAGGAATAAATAAAGGGGATGTAAATAGCGTGCTAAAAATATCTAGCCTAGACAGGACTCACAACAATGCATTTAAGCTGGAAAAATTCAGATTCAGGAAGGATATAGGAAAGCACTGGTTTGGTAATAGAGTTGTGGATGAGTGGAACAAACTCCCAAGTACAGTTATAGAGGCTGAAACGTTGTGTAGTTTTAAAAATAGGTTAGATAAATACATGAGTGGGTGGGGTGGGTGTGAGTTGGGCCTGACTAGCTTGTGTTACTAGGTCAGATGCCGTGCTTCTTCCTTAAGTGAATGAGATCTGACCTGACTAGGTTAGGGCATTGGCTTTAGCCGGTAGGAGACTTGGACGTACCTCGCATAGGCCAGTAGGCCTGCTGCAGTGTTCCTTCTTTCTTATGTTCTTATAAGTTTTAATTTGCCATTTTTATCAAAGAAACTGAAATTAGTTCTTATGTGACAACTTGTTAATGCCCTTTCCTAATCGCATCAAGTCTTCACTGTTAATATTTAATTTCCTTAGAATATTTAGATACACTTTCAACTAATCGTATCGCATGAATGAGGAGACGGCGCTAGGGTTACACAGTATCAGGGAACCTTTCTTGAATCATCCAGCGAATGTAATGCATCGTGTGGTAAATACTCTAGGTACTACACGAGTACTAAGAATGATAGCATACTTGTACTTCACGAGTACTAAGAATGATAGCCCACTTGTACTTCACGAGTACTAAGAACGATAGCACACTTGTACTACACGAGTACTAAGAACGATAGCACACTTGTACTACACGAGTACTAAGAATGATAGCATACTTGTACTTCACGAGTACTAAGAATGATAGCACACTTGTACTACACGAGTACTAAGAATGATAGCACACTTGTACTACACGAGTACTAAGAATGATAGCACACTTGTACTACACGAGTACTAAGAATGATAGCACACTTGTACAACACGAGTACTAAGAATGGTAGCACACTTGTACTACACGAGTACTAAGAATGATAGCACACTTGTACTACACGAGTACTAAGAATGATAGCACACTTGTATCCATCGAGTACTAAGAATGATAGCACACTTGTACTACACGAGTACTAAGAATGATAGCACACTTGTACCCATCGAGTATTAAGAATGATAGCACACGTGTACCCATCGAGTACTAAGAATGATAGCATACTTGTACTACACGAGTACTATGAATGATAGCACACTTGTACTACACAAGTACTTATCTAGGTCTGGGGTGGGGGCACTGGCAACTGCAGTGGAGGGAGCTGTTAGGGCTTTAAACTAGAAATAGTTAGTGGTATGGGTTATGGGGGGAAAACAGTGAAGTCCCAGTGTAGTAATGTGAATTTTAGGGGAACTAGTAATAGGCAGAATCAGGTGGATATTGGAAAGTCAGTGGCACTAGGTGACAAGGACAGCAATAGGTATAGTGGAAAAACAGAAATGAACAGGAAGAGTAAAGAGAAGGGAGGTTTTCTGAATATTTTTTATGCTAATAGTCGTAGTGCGAGAAATAAGATGGACGAGTTGAGATTAGTTGCTAGTGCGGGTAATATTGATGTTTTTGCAATAACTGAGACGTGGTTTAATATGAAAAATCGGGACATGCCTGCTGAATGTCACATTCAAGGTTTTAAATTGTTCCAAGTAGACAGAATTATCGGGAAGGGGGGTGGGGTGGCACTCTATGTCCGTGATCATTTAAATTGTTGCATAAAAACTGGTATAAAGTCTGAAATAACACATACAGAGTCTGTCTGGATAGAATTTTCAGAGGGGTGTGAAAAATTGATTTTAGGCGTGATATACCGTCCTCCAAACTTAGATAGGGAACAAGGGAGACTACTTTGGGAGGAAATTGTTAAGGCCACAAGGCACGATAACGTAGTAATTCTAGGGGACTTTAACTTTAGTCAGATTGATTGGAATTTCTTGACAGGAAATTTAGAATCTAATGACTTTTCAGAAGTAGTTCAGGATTGTTTTTTGAAGCAGTTTGTGACAGAACCTACAAGGGGAAATAACCTACTTGACTTGGTTCTGGCAAGCAAGGAAACCCTTGTTAATAATTTAGAAATTACAGAGGAACTCGGCACAAGCGACCACAAGTCAATTACCTTTAGCATTGAATGGATGTATGATAGTAGGGATAATTCAGTAACGGTCCCAGATTTTCGCTTAGCAGATTATAATGGACTTAGGGAACACTTATCAAATGTGGACTGGGGTGACGAAGAGAGCTATCAATATGACAGTTTTCTTAACACTATACAGGCAGCCCAAAGAACATTTATCCCGTATAAAGAAATTAGATCAAGTAGAAATGACCCAAAATGGATGAATAATAGGCTCAAATATCTTTTAGGGCAGAAGAAAGGAATTTATAGGCGCATAAAAAGAGGTGAGGGTCATCCTATAAATCAGTATACTGACATTAAGAGGGATGTTAAAAAGGGGATAAGAAAAGCTAAATGGGACTATGAAATTAAAGTTGCTAGGGATTCAAAAACTAACCCAAAAAGTTTTTTCCAGGTTTATAGAACAAAAGTTAGAGATATGATAGGTCCCCTTAAAAATAACTCTGGGCATCTTACTGACAAGGAGAATGATATGTGCTCTATTTTTAATAATTATTTTCTCTCGGTTTTCACACAGGAAGACATTAATAATATCCCAGTAATTAATTCTTACAGAGACCCAGAAGAAGATAAATTATGTAATATCACAGTCACTAGCGAAATGGTTATGAAACAACTAGACCGACTGAAACAAAATAAATCGCCGGGTCCTGATGAACTTTGCAAGGGTTCTTAAGGAATGCAAATGGAACTCTGTGAACCATTATCTAACATTTTTAATTTATCTCTTCAAACAGGTGTAGTGTCTGATATGTGGAAGATGGCTAATGTAATTCCTATTTTTAAAGCAGGGGACAAGTCACTACCGTCAAATTACCGCCCAATAAGCCTGACGTCAATTGTAGGCAAATTACTAGAGTCAATTATAGCTGATATTATTAGAAGCCATCTAGATAACCATAATTTGATTAATGATACTCAGCATGGATTCACGAGGGGCCGTTCCTGCCTATCTAATTTATTAACCTTCTTCAGTAAAGCTTTTGAGGCTGTTGATCACGATAAAGAATTCGATATTGTTTATTTAGACTTTAGTAAGGCTTTTGATAGAGTACCGCACCAGAGACTGTTAAAGAAAGTGGCAGCTCATGGCATTGGGGGAAAAGTGCTGTCATGGATCGAGTCATGGCTCACCAATAGGAAGCAGAGAGTGTGCATCAATGGGGTTAAATCCGAATGGGGACTTGTAACAAGTGGTGTTCCACAGGGATCAGTCTTAGGCCCATTGTTATTTATAATATATATCAATGACCTTGACGAGGGAATTACTAGTGATATGAGCAAATTCGCCGACGACACGAAGATAGGTAGGATAATTGATTCAAACATAGATGTCATAGAACTTCAGGAAGATTTAGACAAACTTAATTCGTGGTCAGAAAAGTGGCAGATGCAGTTCAATGTAGATAAATGCAAGGTTCTGAAGCTCGGGAGTGTCCATAACCCAAGCACTTATAAGTTAAATAACGTAGAACTTAGCCATACAGATTGCGAGAAGGACTTGGGGGTGATGGTAAGCAGCAACCTTAAACCAAGACAGCAATGCCTAAGCGTACGTAATAAGGCAAAAAGATTACTGGGATTTATATCAAGAAGTTTAAGCAACAGAAGTCCAGAGGTTATATTACATAAGAACATAAGAACATAAGAAAGGAGGAACACTGCAGCAGGCCTGTTGGCCGATACTAGGCAGGTCCTTCACAATCCGTCCCACTAACAGAACACTTGCTCAATCTAATTTTCAATGCTACCCAAGAAATAAGCTTTGATAATTCTATTTACTCATGTGCGAGTCCCACTCAAATCCAACCCCTCTCACTCATGAATTTATCCAACCTAAATTTGAAACTACCCAAGGTCCCAGCTTCAATAACAGCTTTATACATCATTAGTAAGGCCTCACCTAGATTACGCAGTTCAGTTCTGGTCTCCATATTACAGAATGGACATAAATTCGTTAGAAAACATTCAGCGTAGAATGACTAAATTAATACATAGCATTAGAAATATTTCTTACGAAGAAAGATTGAAGACCCTTAAATTACATTCACTTGTAAGACTTAGAATGAGGGGAGACATGATCGAGGTATACAAGTGGAAAATGGGTATTAACAAAGGGGATATAAATAAGGTCTTGAGGATATCTCTCCAAGAGAGAACCCGCAATAATGGATTCAAGTTAGATAAGTTTAGATTTAGAAAGGATATAGGAAATTATTGGTTTGGAAATAGGGTAGTTGATGAGTGGAACAGTCTGCCTAGTAGGGTTATTGAAGCTAGGACCTTGGGTAGTTTCAAATTTAGGTTGGATAAATTCATGAGTGAGAGGGGTTGGATTTGAGTGGGACTCGCACATGAGTAAATAGAATTATCAAAGCTTATTTCTTGGGTAGCATTGAAAATTGGGTTGAGCAAATATTCTGTTAGTGGGACGGATTGTGAAGGACCTGCCTAGTATGGGTCAACAGGCCTGCTGCAGTGTTCCTCCTTTCTTATGTTCTTATGTTCTTATATTATTAGTGTCTTCCTGTGTGAAAACCGAGAGAAAATAATGATTAAAAATAGAGCACATATCATTCTCCTTCTCAGAGTTATTTTTAAATACCCAGAGTTATTTAGAGTTATATAGATGAGTACACTAATTAGGAGACGTTTTGAGATAACAATGAGTTTATCTCAAGAGTGTAGAGGGGTTATTGAGGTGGCTTTTCGCTTTAGAAAGAATGGAGCAGGATAGGATAAGCACTGGATAAACTCTGTGTGGAGGAACAGGAGGGAAGGAGTCGTCTTAGTAAGTGTTAGAGGATGAGGTGAAGGAGGTTTCAAGTGGTAGAGGCATGAATGTGTTTCTCTTCTTTTCGGATCACCCGACCATAGTGGGAGACGGCCGGTATCTTAGTTTTTTATATATCATACTCTCAGTAATCGTCATCTACATTACAGGAGTCGTGGACAACGGAAGAAAGAAGCAGTGAAAGAAATGTGGGCTGTGTCATGGGTGGAATGGGCGGCCATTGTGCTTGGTCTCCTGCCATCAGGTGGTCGAGGTGGAGGATGGACGGCACCTAAGACACTACTGGCTCCCATTATGGCTATTTTCTCTCTCATAACGAACCTAATATTCATTATTCAGTTCATCTGTAAGTATAAAACAGCACAGGATAGCAAAACAGAGTTAGAGAAAATAAAAGATTAGAAAGTTAATGGGAGATGAAGAGTAGGATTTGAGAGGTGATTGTAAAAACTTGTATTAGCTGGATTTAGAAGAAACTTCTTAGAGGACTTGGGAAAATATTCAGTCAAGACATTGTGCGTAGGGTAAAAAAAAAAATGGAGGCAAACAAGAAACAGGAGAAAACAAAATTTGCGACTGAAGAAAAGGAACAAGATCTGGAGAAAGTCAAAAGATGAATGAAGGAGGGAATGAAGGAAATGGGGAAAGAGGTATCTTTATTGAGGAAACGTTTCTCCACACAGTGGCTTCATCAGTCCAATACAAAGTAGAAAGGTGTAAGGAGAGGAGGAGTTTGAGGTAATCAGTCCCTCGGCCTGGAGTCGATGTGTTCAGTCCATCAATCTTGTAGAAAGTACAACACATATCCGTAGAAGTGGCTTATATACTGTAGTCAGGTGAGGTGAAGCAGGAGGAGGCTGGGTCATAGTGGTACCATCCACTAGTCGAAGTAGGTCTTCGTCCAAAGGTTGGACAAGTGTTGAAGAATTCGTTTGTATCAAGATCCCAAGATGTTGCTGTGTCTGACAGGATGTAGATGAATGGTTCAGAAAACTGACAAGTTATAAATTAGACACATATGCAACACTTGGGTACCGTTATTGAGGAAACGTTTCGCCACACAGTGGCTTCATCAGTCCAATACAAAGTAGACACCGCCTCCTCCTGCTTCACCTCACCTGACTACAGTATATAAGCAACCTCTACGGACCTGTACTGTACTTCCTACAAGATTGATGGACTGAACACATCGACTCCAGGCCGAGGGACTGATTACCTCAAACTCCTCCTCTCCTTACACCTTTCTACTTTGTATTGGACTGATGAAGCCCAAGTGTTGCATATGTGTCTAATTTATAACTGACACAAGATGTTCAACACTGACACAAGGTGTTCAACACCGACACAAGGTGTTCAACACTGACACAAGGTGTTCAACTCTGACACAAGGTGTTCAACACTGACGTAATGTGTTCAACTCACGTTTCGCCACACTGGCGAAACGTTTTCTCAATAAAGATACCCAAGTGTTGCATATGTGTCTAATTTACCAACTCGTCGGTTCTCTGAACCATTCATCTACAACTCACAGAGAATCTTCTGAGTTGCTCTGGCTCAAATGGAGCAGAGCTTTTGAGAGTTGAATGCCTCATACCAGGCAGAACAGCGGCCATGACGCCACTTGAACCAAAGATGTTCTGTTCCCCAGCTAAAGGGCGTCGACGACGATTGTAGCTAACTGCTATTCCACTTGTGCTGCAGAAGACTCACCATGCCCTTGTCATGGGGCTGTAAACCGTACTATTACACTTGACCTGAAGAAGACTTAACATGCCCCTTTCCATAGGGCTGCTCCCGCTAAAGGGCTCTATAAGGTACTCCACTTGACACAAATGCTCACCGTGATCCTGCCACAGAGCTGTAAAGGGAACATTACTTGTACAAACTCCGTCACTTCTTCTGGAGCCACTGCCGAGTCAGCATTTGGAGAAGACCCAATTGAGGACCCGTCCTGGCGATCTTACCTGAACCTAAACTTTCGCGTTTAGGGGGCATAGAACTCCTGCCTCCTGCACAACGCATTTTTTTTCTCAGGGCTTCTTTTGAAAGGAAGAGGAAACCAGCCGGGCCAGTGAGAAAGGTATGGATGAAGAAATGCTCAACCCACCCACAGAAATATTGGTGGCAAAGATTGGCAAGAAGTACGATCCCCAAAGTCCAAGAGACACAGTGTTTCCTGGCCTCAGATAGTACAAGCCAAACCAACAGCTGGCAATAAATTGAGGTTATTCAACATTGTACACCACAACACCCAGTATGCTTCCGTAATACACATGGAGAGGAAATACTGCCTGAAGATATCACTGTTTCCAAATCACAGAAACACAGTCTTATGAGGCACTTGTTCTCACAGCGCTTAAATCCATAGAGCGGGTAACAACAGGCGTACTAATGCGCTATTCCCTAGACATGTCTCTCGATGCAATCCACAGTAACAAAAATATTCTGAAAGCTGAGCGGCTGCGAGCCAAGAAAAAAGGCAACGTATCAACTAGGCAGGTCTTATATATAGACCTCTGTCAGCTTAACTGGATATCGGCTGTAGGGGAAAATACCAGGTTAGGACGTACAAGCCAGAACTTCTGAGGTGCTTCTGGTGCCAGAAGCACATCAATGCCAATGCACCCGATATCAATTTAAAGAAATAAGCGGCATCTGAAGTGGATCTCACCTACTAAAGGACTGCTTTTGTAAACTAAAGAGAGGTGAGGCAATGGAACCTCGGTGTCCGAACTGCAACAAGAAGCATCATGCCTGGAACCTGCGCTGCCCGTAGAGGCTCCGATGAGTCAAGGCAGCATGGAAAACCCCAGTTGTCTAGCCTCCGACATCAAGTAGAGCCCTCGCCACTGAGCAGCAGCTTCGTCCAGATGAGGCTACATAAACACGGAACAAAGAGCCACTTTCCCGGTAACATCGACGGAGGAATCCGAGGAAACATCAATGACAATGTCACGCTGTTGCTCAGCCAGCTCCGGACACCTGCTCAGACTCCCACCCGACAACAGCAGCCAGCAGGCCCCATGCTGCAGAAGCAAACTCCCTCGAACGCGTCAACCATAACTTCGTAACAGCCACCAGTGAAGAGCACTGTAGAACTAGAGAACAGCACAAGCCATGCCTTATTATCCCTAAACCATCAAATGATATCGATAATCACGTGCTTCACCGAGGTCATGTGCGACTTTTCTTGAACATATGCATGATGGACAAAATGGAGTCATACGTTTATTTGCAAAATGAACCCCACACATGGTTCGATCCCCGGCCGAGTGAAAAGATTGAGCGTGTTTCCTAATACCTGCTGTCCCCGTTCACCTAGCAAGTAGGTACGTGGGTGTTAGCTGACTGGCGTGGTTCGCATCCTGGGGGACAAGATAGTCCTCGATGACGCACTGACTTTCTTGGCTTATACCAAGACACAACCTGACCCAAGACATAACGGACCCAAGACACAACCTGAACCGAAGACGTGCTGCACCCGAGCTACAGGACATCTGCGACGATTGTAGCTAACTGCTACACCACTTGCACTGGAGAAGACTCACAGTGCCCTTGTCATAGGGCTGCCCCCGACAAAGGGATATAAACAGTACTCTACCTAACCTGAAGAAGACTCTCCACGAGGCCATGCTATAAGGATGCCCCCTGAATAGGGTTGTAAACAGTACATTACTTGTACAAACTCCCACACTACTTCGGGAGCTACTGTCAGATGACTGCATGAAGAAGACCCGAGCCAGGACCCATCCAGGCCAACCTGTCTGTACCTTCGTGTTCATACACACACACGACCTCCTGCACAGCACAGCTGTTGCACACAGCTTCTTTCGAAAGAAAGAGGACACCGACGACTCAGATTTAGAAATGTGGGATGCAATTCTGGGAAAGAAGCTGCAAGACCACTCGCTGGACTCATCGGACAGCGAGACAATTGAAACTATCCGGGCCAGTGAGACAGATATTATTGCGAACACAGGTGTAGTTTAGTGACCTGCACACAGCGATATGCGCTGTATAACCCCTGTGGTTTAGCGCTTCTATTTGATTATAATAATAATGTAGCACGATAACCAAGGTAGGAACGAGCAAAAAGGCAGCAGAGTAAATACTTATATTTCGTTCACCAAACAGCAAACTATGTACAATATATACAGAGGATATGTACAGTGAGGCAAATGTAAGCAAGACACAGTGAGAACCGTTGCGACCTGGAGTTAAGTCTGCCAGTGTTGATTCACTACTTTGGAAGGCTTCCTTGTCATTGGTTGGTTGAAACAAAGTACAATTATAACGAGGGATTCCCAACTCGTTTTGCCCTTAGCACCTGGTTGACTGGTCGGGAGGCAGCCTATATGGGTGTGTGACATACGCCGAATAAAATGTAATGTACTCTTAGCATGCCACAGGTATGGATCAAGAAATGCTTCTCCCATCCACATAAATACTGAATGGCGAAAGATGGCATGAAGCACGAGCCCCGAAGTACAGGAGGAGACACAGTGTTTCGTTACCTCGGGTCAGGTAAGGCAAACTATATGTAGGCAACAAATTCAGGTTGATAAATAAAGGACATCACGACACCCCGTATGCTGCTATAATTCACCTCAAGAAGAAATATAACCTGAAGATATCAGTGTTTTCAAATGTGAAAGGTGACTTTATTCTGACTCCTTGAAGCTGCAGGTGAACGACCTGAATCACCACTTGTTTACACAGAGCTGGAATCCATAAAGCGTTCTAAACCGCTATCCGCTAGGCATGCCTCTCTATGCAATCCACTGTAACAAAATCATCCTGAAAGCTTAGCGGCTGCAAGCCAGAAAGGAAAGCAACGCATCAACTAGGCTGGTCTTGATCCAATATACAAGACCTCTCCCGGCTTCATTGGATCTCGGCTGCTGAGGACAATCCTAGGTTAGGACCTACAACTCAGAAATTTTTAGGTGCTTCATGTGGCAGAGGCACAACCACCTCAGCGCCCGATGTTAGTAAACATCTGCAGCGGATCTCACCAGACCAAGGACAGCTTGGGTAAACTAAAGAGAGGTTAGGCTATGGAATCTCGGTGTCTGAACTGCGGCAAGAAGCATCATGCCTGGAACCTGCACTCTCCAGAGAGTTCGGGCAGTGTCAGAGCAGTGTGGCAAAACCCCGGTTGTATGGCCTCCAACATTAAGTAGAGCTCTCACCACTGAACACCACCCTCATCCAGACGGAACCCAGACCCATTTTTGCTGCCACAGGCTCCCGACATTTCAGCTCAATATCCCACCTGACAACGGCAGCCAACAGACCCCATGCTGCTGGAACAGATTACCACCAACGCGTCTGTGCTAACATTACGACAACCACCGGTCAAAAACACTGTAGCCCAAGGGAACAGAGCAACCCCTGAATCATCAGAAGATGTCGACAATCACGTCCTACACCGATGTCATATGCGATTTGAGACATTCAGAACTATTGTGAAGACCTTGATTATAAGCATAATGGACACAACAGAGTCCATGCGTCTAATTGCGAACTTACCCGACCACTCAACGCAGGGCCCACAGAGAATGTTGGGGGCCTGATGGCAGCAGCTCTCTGTAGTACATAAAATGTTTTGCAGTGAAACGCACAGGTACTACAGTATGACCCTGATCACGGCCACAGAATAGCTGAATTAGACCTACATCGCCTTCGAGAACCTCAGACGGTCATTGTAGGGTTAAGACTTGTGTCAGGACGCAGTTCCTGATGGCTTCTGATGACTAATTAATGGACAAGTCTGACCTGAAAGTCGCCATAAGTTTCATTTTGCTATGTGCAGGTTGTTTGTGTAAATAATCAACAACACTAGAAAAGATTAAACATAGAGAAACACCAGACTTATGAATGATAAACAGGAAGGACACATAACGCAGAATCATTTCAAAATTTATAGACAGGAAGTAGAGAATAGAGAGTTTAAAGTTTGAGGTTGATAGTGTCCTTAATGGGATGAAGTTACCTGGAGACAAAACGGGTGTTTGTTCGAGTGTCAGCGAGGAAGAGTTCGCTCAGTTTGACACAGTAACAACTGAATTACCGTCTTCAGCAGGAAATATTAAAATGTCAACAGCACAGTGAATGTACATTAGTATATTCAAGACTGTGCGATATTTGGCAGTAATGATGATACTATTTTTAATAATCAGTAAAATATTTCAAGTGCACTAGCAAATGCACTTGAAATAACATCAATAGCACCTACGTAAATTGATTCCTTCAAGTTTAAATTTTTCATTGATATTGTGAACACTTAAACTCTATGAAGAATAAAATTCACAGATCAATTATAATTCATAATTCTTACCGATAAATGTAAAATGTTCAATGTATGTTCTTTCAATCAAAAGGTCATTTAAATAATAAGTTATGTCATGATGTCATATTCGTATATCAGATTTCTTTTTCTAATGTGAAAATTAATAATTTCCTCTTTCAGACCTGAATCAAAATAATTTGGCATTTTTTTTCAGTGTTGCTGATGATGCCGGCTCTGGGCAGACATACATCCAAAATATATTACATTACCGACGTGATAGGTCTAGTTCTTTCAAGCAGTGTGCCCATAACCTTAACACTGTTGTTCTGGGCGGAGGGTCGCCGCTTGAGGGTGCTGCTGGCTTCATTAAAGAACCTCGTACTCTTACAAGACTTCCACATGATGCACCGGTCTTACTCCTCAAGATTGCTCTAGTTCTTTTCTTTTCTTTAACTGAAATTTTTCTACGGACAGAGTGGTATAAATTTTCTTTCATGTAAAGGTGGCGAATGTTCTGAAATTTAATTTAGCGTATTGTATCCCACTGCTGCCATTAACACTGAGTTTTCCATTGATAATGTATTAACTGGTTGTCATCTGATCCAGAATGCTTTCCTGTGTACCAACAACAGCTTAGACACTTTATTCTCTTACCAGATGGTTACTGACGAGCCTTTCACATCTCTCTTCACTCTATCCGCAAGATCCGATGTAGGTATTTGCACCTGCAGCGTCTGCACCATCAGCTCAGTCAGTCCATGTCGCTCCCTCTGATGCTCTTCAGTCTCGAAAGATTTACTGTGACCATCGTAAATCTCCTTTACATGATAGGCTACAGTAAATCTTTCAAATCTGACTATGAATTCATTTTAGTTATCCTCAACTGCGTGTTTACGTTGATCGTCTTCTATGTTCAAGGCTACGCAGCAGACGCTCTTAGAAATCAGGTATGCTATGTAAGTTTTTTCTTGTGTATCATAATTATCAAAATTTTCACCTAAAAAAATATATAGAGTATTTTTTTAATAATTTGCAGCATTTTACATAACTTTTGAAACAGTCAGGTCAGCAGAAGGAATCCTGGCAAAGAAAAAAAAAGTTAATGACATATTTACAAAAATAATACTTTATTTGCTGTTGACGGCTACTAAGAGGTTATAGAGATATAGAGTATGCAGTGTCAGAGTGTTCAGCAGAAGTTTGTCGGTATAGGAGGGTGGTCGCGGGGGGAAAGGAGCGATTAATGGAATGATGAGGGAAAGAGATTAGTAGAGAGAGAAAAAGTTAGCAAATGAGAGGTTTTTGAAAAAGTAGAAGTGATGCAAGGAGGGAGGAGTATATGGAGAGAAGAGAGGTTAAGAGAGTGGTGAAGCAATGTAAAAAATAGAGTAAATGAGAGAGTGGGTGAGATGCTGTCAACAAATAATAAGTTGAGACAGTCTAGTAACGAATGGCTTCCAAAGTTAAAAATAAAAGAGGAGAGTTTTTAAATGGTGAGTTGGAGGTATCAGGTACTGTTAAATGTTACTGTGATCTCATACATTGGCCAGGGAGGTATAACTTCTTTTATGAGTGAGGATAAGACAGATGTGAGTGTGGAGAAGGTGGGTGAGGCTGTGGTTAGTGTGAAGGAGGTGGGTGAGGCTGTGGTTAGTGTGAAGGAGGTGGGTGAGGCTGTGGTTAGTGTGAAGGAGGTGGGTGAGGCTGTGGTTAGTGTGAAGGTGGGTGAGGCTGTGGTTAGTGTGAAGGTGGGTGAGGCTGTGGTTAGTGTGAAGGTGGGTGAGGCTGTGGTTAGTGTGAAGGAGGTGGGTGAGGCTGTGGTTAGTGTGAAGGAGGTGGGTGAGGCCGTGGTTAGTGTGAAGGAGGTGGGTGAGGCTGTGGTTAGTGTGAAGGAGGTGGGTGAGGCTGTGGTTAGTGTGAAGGAGGTGGGTGAGGCTGTGGTTAGTGTGAAGGAGGTGGGTGAGGCTGTGGTTAGTGTGAAGGAGGTGGGTGAGGCTGTGGTTAGTGTGAAGGTGGGTGAGGCTGTGGTTAGTGTGAAGGAGGTGGGTGAGGCTGTGGTTAGTGTGAAGGAGGTGGGTGAGGCTGTGGTTAGTGTGAAGGAGGTGGGTGAGGCTGTGGTTAGTGTGAAGGAGGTGGGTGAGGCCGTGGTTAGTGTGAAGGAGGTGGGTGAGGCTGTGGTTAGAATGAAAGGGATAAAGCAACTGGGATTGATGGGATCAAAATTGAAATGTTAAAAGTAGGTGGGATATAGTTTTGGAATTTTGGGTGTTTTTATTGAAAAATGTATAAAACAGGGGAAGGTAACAGGGATCGCAGATGAACAAGGAAGCTTTAGGATGGGTAGATGTTTAGACCATATAAACGTATAAGTGATCAGTATTTAGATAAGGGTAAACAGGTTTTCGTTGTATTTATGGGTTTAGAAAAGGCATATGATAGGTGTATAGAGGAACAATGTGGCTGATGTTGCAAGTTTTGAGAGGAAGAGTCGTATTAAAAATAAAGAATCTAACACAAAATGGGTGTTGTCACAGTTGTTTTTGCTGACGACACTGTGTTTTTCGTAGATTTCAAAGAAAAGTTGCAGAGGTTGGTGGACGAGCTGGTAGAGTACGTAAAAGAATGAAATTAAAAGTGAACATAAAAAGAGTAAGGTGATGATAAAACGAAAAATTTAGGTAATGCAGTTGTTGTTGTTGTAGGTTCGCCGGTATGTCCGGCCCGGGTCTTCTCCAAATGGTGACCCGGCCAGGTAATGCAAGATTATATATAAGATTGGAGGGTGGGAGTAGGAGGAAGTGAATGTGTACAGATATTTGGGAGTGCCTCACGAAATCGTAATGACACGATTGCAAACAAACCATACCACGGATGGGATTCGAATCTTCCCCTAGCGGGAGATTCGTCTGTAAAAACTTGCATTTGTAGGACACAGTGGTGCCTATGCTAACCTTCGTATGGGGCATAAATATACTTAGTTGGAAGAATCTTATTGAAGCTAGTTGGCCCAGTGGCTTACGCGACGGTTTGGAGTTTTGAGACTCTCTGACTGCGGGTTCGAACCCCACCTGTGGTATGATTTGGGAGTGAATTTGTCAGCAGATAGGTCTATGAAAGACGAGGTGAACCATAGAATTGACAAGGGATAAAATGTAGACGAGTGGAGACAAAGAACGTTATTCATTCAAGCAAAGGAGGAAAGGTATGAGAGTATAGTGGTATCAATGCTCTTATATGGGTGTGAAGCATTGGTAGTGAATGTTGCAACAAGGAGAAGGCTGGAGGCAGTGGAGATGTCGTGTATGAGGGCAATTTGAGGTGTGAATATAATGCAGAGAATTCGTAGTTTGGAAATTAGTAGGAGGTCCGGGATTACCAAAACTATTATCTAGACGGCTGAGGAGGGGTTGTTGAGGTGGTTCGGACATGTAGAGAGGTTGGAACGAAATAGAATGGCTTCGAGAGAAGGCTGTTGGCAGTATAAATGTCGTGTCTGAGGGCAATGTGCAGAGGGAATATTATGCATAGAATCTGTAGCTTGGAGATTAGGGAGGTGCGGGCTTTTTAAAAGTATTATCAGAGGGCTGAGAGGGGTTGTTGAGGTGCTTTGGACACTTATGGACAAGACCAAAAGTTAATTAATGACTCAGAGGGTGTATAAATCTGTAGTGGAAGGAAGGCGTGGTACGGGTCATCCTAGGAAAGGATGGAGGGAAGCGGGTAAAGAAAGTTTTGTGCCTGAGGGGCTTAGACTTCCAGAAAGAGTGCGATAGCGTGTTAGACAGAAGAGAGTGAAGGAAAATGGTTTTTATGACTTGATGTGCTGTTGGAGTGTGGGCAAAGTAACATTTATATGTAGACTCGGGAAACCGGTTTGCTGGACTCGAGTCCTAGAGGTGGGAAGTACAGTGCCTGCGCTCTGAAGGAGGGGTGAAGATATGTTGCAGTTTTTGAACTGTGGTGTCAGCACGCCTCTGGTAAGACCAATGGACTGAGTGATGATGGAAGTATTTCTTCATTTTCGGGTTACTCTACCTCGCTGAGAAACGGCTGATGTGTTAGTAAAAAAATAGTAGTAATAATAATTATAATACTAATACTAATACTACTACTACTACTACTACTACTACTACTACTACTACTACTACTACTACTACTACTACTACTACTAATAATAATAATAATAATAATAATAATAATAATAATATGATGATGATGATGATGATGATGATGATGATGATGATGATGGGAGGATGTTTTATTATTAGTAGTATTATTACCTGGAGAGGGTTTCGGGGGTCAACGCCACTGATGCTCGGTCTAAGACCAGGTCTCGTGATGAATCAGGGTCTGATCAACCAGGCTGTTACTGCTGGACGCATGCAAACTGACGTACGAACCATAGCCCGGCTGGTCAGGTACTGACTTTAGGTGACTGTCCAGTGCCTTCTTGAAGACAGCCAGGGGTCTATTGGTAATCCCCCTAATGTATGCTGGGAGGCAGTTGAACAGTGTTGGGCCCCGGACACTTATTGTGTTGACTCTCAGTGAATTTGTGGCGCCCCTGCTTTTCAGTGGGGGAATGTTGCATCTCCTGCCGAGTCTTTTGCTTTCATAGGGAGTGATTTTAGTGTTTGGAACTACTGCTTGCAGGTTGCTTGGAACCACTGCTTGCAGGTTGCTTGGAACTACTGCTTGCAGGTTGCTTGGAACCACTGCTTGCAGGTTGCTTGGAACCACTGCTTGCAGGTTGCTTGGAACTACTGCTTGCAGGTTGCTTGGAACTACTGCTTGCAGGTTGCTTGGACCTACTGCTTGCAGGTTGCTTGGAACTATTGCTTGCAGGTTGCTTGGAACCACTGCTTGCAGGTTGCTTGGAACTACTGCTTGCAGGTTGCTTGGACCTACTGCTTGCAGGTTGCTTGGAACCACTGCTTGCAGGTTGCTTGGAACTATTGCTTGCAGGTTGCTTGGAACCACTGCTTGCAGGTTGCTTGGAACTACTGCTTGCAGGTTGCTTGGAACTACTGCTTGCAGGTTGCTTGGAACTACTGCTGGCAGGTTGCTTGGAACTACTTCTTGCAGGTTGCTTGGAACTACTGCTTGCAGTTGCTTGGAACTACTGCTTGCATGTTGCTTGGACCTACTGCTTGCATGTTGCTTGGAACTACTGCTTGCAGGTTGCTTGGAACTACTGCTTGCATGTTGCTTGGAACTACTGCTTGCAGGTTGATTGGAACTACTGCTTGCAGGTTGCTTGGAACTACTGCTTGCTGGTTGCTTGGAACTACTGCTTGCAGGTTGCTTGGAACACTGCTTGCAGGTTGCTTGAACTACTTTGCAGGTTGCTTGGAACTACTGCTTGCAGGTTGCTTGGAACTACTGCTTGCAGGTTGCTTGGAACTACTGCTTGCAGGTTGCTTGGAACTACTGCTTGCAGGTTGCTTGGAACTACTGCTTGCAGGTTGCTTGGAACTACTGCTTGCAGGTTGCTTGGACCTACTGCTTGCAGGTTGCTTGGAACTACTGCTTGCAGGTTGCTTGGAACTACTGCTTGCAGGTTGCTTGGAACCACTGCTTGCATGTTGCTTGTTGCTTGGAACCACTGCTTGCAGGTTGCTTGGAACCACTGCTTGCAGGTTGCTTGGAACTACTGCTTGCAGGTTGCTTGGAACTACTGCTTGCAGGTTGCTTGGAACTATTGCTTGCAGGTTGCTTGGAACCACTGCTTGCAGGTTGCTTGGAACTACTGCTTGCAGGTTGCTTGGAACCACTGCTTGCAGGTTGCTTGGAACTACTGCTTGCAGGTTGCTTGGAACCACTGCTTGCAGGTTGCTTGGAACTACTGCTTGCAGGTTGCTTGGAACCACTGCTTGCATGTTGCTTGGAACTACTGCTTGCAGGTTGCTTGGAACCACTGCTTGCAGGTTGCTTGGAACTACTGCTTGCAGGTTGCTTGGAACTATTGCTTGCAGGTTGCTTGGGGTTACTGCTTGCAGGTTGCTTGGAACTACTGCTTGCAGGTTGCTTGGAACTATTGCTTGCAGGTTGCTTGGAACCACTGCTTGCAGGTTGCTTGGAACTACTGCTTGCAGGTTGCTTGGAACCACTGCTTGCAGGTTGCTTGGAACTACTGCTTGCAGGTTGCTTGGAACCACTGCTTGCAGGTTGCTTGGAACTACTGCTTGCAGGTTGCTTGTAACTATTGCTTGCAGGTTGCTTGGAACTACTGCTTGAAGGTTGCTTGGAACTACTGCTTGCAGGTTGCTTGGAACTACTGCTTGCAGGTTGCTTGGAACTACTGCTTGCATGTTGCTTGTAACCACTGCTTGCAGGTTGCTTGGAACCACTGCTTGCAGGTTGCTTGGAACTACTGCTTTCAGGTTGCTTGGAACCACTGCTTGCAGGTTGCTTGGAAATACTGCTGGCAGGTTGCTTGGAAATACTGCTGGCAGGTTGCTTGGAACTACTGCTTGCAGGTTGCTTGGAAATACTGCTTGCAGGTTGCTTGGAACCACTGCTTGCAGGTTGCTTGGACCTATTGCTTGCAGGTTGCTTGGAACCACTGCTTGCAGGTTGCTTGGAACTACTGCTTGCAGGTTGCTTGGAACCACTGCTTGCAGGTTGCTTGGAACTATTGCTTGCAGGTTGCTTGGAAATACTGCTTGCAGGTTGCTTGGAACCACTGCTTGCAGGTTGCTTGGAACCACTGCTTGCAGGTTGCTTGGAACTACTGCTTGCAGGTTGCTTGGAACTACTGCTTGCAGGTTGCTTGGAACTACTGCTTGCAGGTTGCTTGGAAATACTGCTTGCAGGTTGCTTGGAACCACTGCTTGCAGGTTGCTTGGAACTATTGCATGCAGGTTGCTTGGAACCACTGCTTGCAGGTTGCTTGGAACTACTGCTTGCAGGTTGCTTGGAACCACTGCTTGCAGGTTGCTTGGAACTATTGTCGTAGGGGTTCTGAGAGAGATATATAGGAGGTCAAAGATACTCCTTGTTGGATGGTTACGGTATATTTACAGTATGTAGAGGAGAGTCCTGCACCCCGTCTGTCTCGCCTGTAGGTCTAGCGTTAGTGTCCCCGTCTGCCTATGATAGGCTGTGCACATGCCTGAGCCTCTGACGTCAGCGGGTACCGTGACGTCACACGCAAAGGGACCGGCTGTATAAGAGGAAAGATACACTATACAAGTGTATATATGATACTGACACGACAAATGTTGCTAGTTCAAGTAGTAGTTCCTCTCCAGGGGACGCTTTGTTGAAAAAAGACTATTTGAATGAGTTATAGCATCTCTCGCTAATGCAAAAGCAATTGCAGAAAGCCGTTTCTGTTGCTAGTGTATTCACTAGAGTGCCAGTTGTTGTCCCTCGTGTTCCAGATAGTGTTCCTTCCAGTTGACAGTAAGCCTTTGCAGAGTAAAGTGTCGTGTGTCGAGTAATTCTTACCTGCAGTAAGAGATAGTGAGAGCCGTTCTCCTTTGCTCATACTTTGTGTCATTGAGCTAACTATTTCAACCGGGGAGAGATCCATCCACTCCACCGAGCCTTTTCATTCCTTCAGCAGGAAAGTGATTATAAGTTGATCAAAACCCGAGTTGTTCATTCCTTCAGTAGGAAAGTGATTATAAGTTGATCAATACCGAGTCTGTTCATTCCATCAGTAGGAAAGTGATCATAAGTTGTGAGCTAAAGATAGAAAATCAGAAAATCCAGTTTAGAACCGAATTATTGACTGTGTGTTTGTTATTAGATTTCCAGTATCTAGCAAGATTGTTGTGTGTTCAAGTTCTCTCTGAGTTCTGAGTTTTAACAGTATAACCCGTGTTAGCCGAGTTTATCTTTCCTGTTAAAACTTCTTCCCTGTAAATATTTATTCTTCCTCAGAAGCCGAAGAGTACATGATTACACATCGATTGATCGATCAAATTTGCAAATTGTATTATATATAATCCATTATATCTAGATCCTTTAAATTTCTCTTAAGTACCATTAACTAAAGAAGTGCGAGAGTAAGATTAATCTTGATCAGTTCAAAGTTATAATGTGTTTGCTATTGTATAGATTCACCCAGTACCACCTGTCTGTTCAGCCTACAGAGTTGTATAGTATGCCGAGACGTCATACGATAACATGGCCGAGCTGTCGTGTCAGTATCATATATACACTTGTATAGTGTATCTTTCCTCTTATACAGCCGGTCCCTTTGCGTGTGACGTCACGGTACCCGCTGACGTCAGAGGCTCAGGCATGTGCACAGCCTATCATAGGCAGACGGGGACACTAACGCTAGACCTACAGGCGAGACAGACGGGGTGCAGGACTCTCCTCTACATACTGTAAATATACCGTAACCATCCAACAAGGAGTATCTTTGACCTCCTATATATCTCTCTCAGAACCCCTACGACACTATTGCTTGCAGGTTGCTTGGAACCACTGCTTGCAGGTTGCTTGGAACTACTGCTTGCAGGTTGCTTGGAACCACTGCTTGCAGGTTGCTTGGAACTATTGCTTGCAGGTTGCTTGGAAATACTGCTTGCAGGTTGCTTGGAACCACTGCTTGCAGGTTGCTTGGAACCACTGCTTGCAGGTTGCTTGGAACCACTGCTTGCAGGTTGCTTGGAACCACTGCTTGCAGGTTGCTTGGAACCACTGCTTGCAGGTTGCTTGGAACTACTGCTTGCAGGTTGCTTGGAACCACTGCTTGCAGGTTGCTTGGAACCACTGCTTGCAGGTTGCTTGGAACCACTGCTTTCAGGTTGCTTGGAACTACTGCTTGCAGGTTGCTTGGAACCACTGCTTGCAGGTTGCTTGGAACTATTGCTTGCAGGGTGCTTGGAAATACTGCTTGCAGGTTGCTTGGAACTACTGCTTGCAGGTTGCTTAGAACCACTGCTTGCAGGTTGCTTGGAACTACTGCTTGCAGGTTGCTTGGAACCACTGCTTGCAGGTTGCTTGGAACTATTGCTTGCAGGGTGCTTGGAAATACTGCTTGCAGGTTGCTTGGAACTACTGCTTGCAGGTTGCTTGGAACCACTGCTTGCAGGTTGCTTGGAACTACTGCTTGCAGGTTGCTTGGAACCACTGCTTGCATGTTGCTTGGAACTACTGCTTGCAGGTTGCTTGGAACTACTGCTTGCAGGTTGCTTGGAACCACTGCTTGCAGGTTGCTTGGAACTACTGCTTGCAGGTTGCTTGGAACTACTGCTTGCAGGTTGCTTGGAACTACTGCTTGCAGGTTGCTTGGAACCACTGCTTGCAGGTTGCTTGGAACCACTGCTTGCAGGTTGCTTGGAACCACTGCTTGCAGGTTGCTTGGAACTACTGCTTGCAGGTTGCTTGGAACGACTGCTTGCAGGTTGCTTGGAACTACTGCTTGCAGGTTGCTTGGAACTACTGCTTGCAGGTTGCTTGGAACCACTGCTTGCAGGTTGCTTGGAACTACTGCTTGCAGGTTGCTTGGAACTACTGCTTGCAGGTTGCTTGGAACTACTGCTTGCAGGTTGCTTGGAACCACTGCTTGCTGGTTGCTTGGAACCACTGCTTGCAGGTTGCTTGGAACCACTGCTTTCAGGTTGCTTGGAACTACTGCTTGCAGGTTGCTTGGAACCACTGCTTGCAGGTTGATTGGAACTATTGCTTGCAGGGTGCTTGGAAATACTGCTTGCAAGTTGCTTGGAACTACTGCTTGCAGGTTGCTTGGAACCACTGCTTGCAGGTTGCTTGGAACTACTGCTTGCAGGTTGCTTGGAACCACTGCTTGCAGGTTGCTTGGAACTATTGCTTGCAGGGTGCTTGGAAATACTGCTTGCAGGTTGCTTGGAACTACTGCTTGCAGGTTGCTTGGAACTACTGCTTGCAGGTTGCTTGGAACCACTGCTTGCAGGTTGCTTGGAACCACTGCTTGCAGGTTGCTTGGAACTACTGCTTGCAGGTTGCTTGGAACCACTGCTTGCAGGTTGCTTGGAACCACTGCTTGCAGGTTGCTTGGAACTACTGCTTGCAGGTTGCTTGGAACCACTGCTTGCAGGTTGCTTGGAACTACTGCTTGCAGGTTGCTTGGAACTACTGCTTGCAGGTTGCTTGGAACCACTGCTTGCAGGTTGCTTGGAACTACTGCTTGCAGGTTGCTTGGAACTACTGCTTGCAGGTTGCTTGGAACTACTGCTTGCAGGTTGCTTGGAACCACTGCTTGCAGGTTGCTTGGAACTACTGCTTGCAGGTTGCTTGGAACTATTGCTTGCAGGTTGCTTGGAACTATTGCTTGCAGGTTGCTTGGAACTACTGCTTGCAGGTTGCTTGGAACTACTGCTTGCAGGTTGCTTGGAACTATTGCTTGCAGGTTGCTTGGAACTACTGCTTGCAGGTTGCTTGGAACTATTGCTTGCAGGTTGCTTGGAACTACTGCTTGCAGGTTGCTTGGAACTATTGCTTGCAGGTTGCTTGGAACTATTGCTTGCAGGTTGCTTGGAACTACTGCTTGCAGGTTGCTTGGAACTATTGCTTGCAGGTTGCTTGGAAATACTGCTTGCAGGTTTCTTAGAATTTGTCTTTTTACATTTTTCTGAGCTGATATTCTTGAACAGGATTATTATAAAAATAAAGAGATGGACGCCTTGGTGTAACTGCGTCCTCTCAGTGTTGTGTCAGTGTTATCATGATAGCTGGGTCCCATGTGGGACGAACGCCAGACAAATAAAATGCAAAAGCCAATGTCCTGAGCACTTTCCAGGTTATTTTACGGTCTATTATTAATGATTGGTGTCTTTTGTGTAAATAGGATTCTCAAGCACTTGCAGTCATTGAAGGTTTAATTATTTTGTCTTCTTAGTCTCACTGTCTTCTTTGTCATTATAATAATATATTTTCTTTTTATTCCTTTCTCATTATCTTAATCATCATCATCATCATGATCTTTTCCGTTATAGTATATTTTTACAACAACATTTTACTTATTTTCAGAAATATGACATTTATTTTGATTTTGCCATAGACAGTAATGTTTGCTGACGACCACTGTACTAACATTATTGCTAACATTAACATCTCTCCCAACACATCTTCCTACATTACTGCTAATGTTTCCTACTTTCACTTCACCATCCTAGAATATTGCTAATATTAACATTACTTTCTCTACACTTTCCTGTGAAATCCTCGACTTTCTACCCCAATTTGCATTTCCAAAATCTAAGCTATTACTTTGCTCAAATTTACACTAGTTTTTGATGTTTTTTTATAATTCAACCAGCACTTTTAACTACATCTAGAGACAATTTAGTTTTTGAACTCCCCTACCATGGATTCAAACCCCATCCATTCTCTGATTAGTTTTTTACTTCTGTTACTAAACCTACTCTGAGGAAGCATAGCTGCAAGCGGAGTCTGTCTCACCTTTAATAGAAGGAAGATCGAGCCTTCACCACTCATTCCTCTGAATGACCCTCACAAATTTCGTGTATAATATAAATTTAATAATACAATGTTTCATAAAAAAACAATAATAATACATTTACAACCCACGCTACTCCATTTTACCTAGACACCAAGTAATACATTCGTAGCAAAATATATATAACAATTTATACATATGATGATCTTATTAACTCACTAACTCATCTTTCCTTCAGGCGGAGGCTTCAGTCAGGATAATACTGTCCAAGGTTGACAACACCAAGGAAAGCGTCCGTGTTCAGTGCGACATAGATACTGAGGCAGGTTGACATATTAGCACCGTACAAACACAAAAACTTTATAAGTTCTTGTTAAGATGTCACCTTTATGTAGACAATACCTGAAAAGCAGCCATACAAACAAGTACTGAAAATTTGGCCAACTTACTGAATAGTCTCAGTGAGAAGCAGAAATATACAATAATTTGTTTTGGTTGCTGGTCAGCTGTCTTAAGTGAGGTAGTGTTCAGTTACTTTGCTAGCACATCATGGCTTGCCTTTGTGTCTTAACTAAGAGGTTGCCATTGTAACAATGTTAACTTTAGGGGGATGATAGCAACATGGGATTGCCATTGTAACAATGTTAACTTTAGGAGGATGGTAGCAACATGGGCTTGCCATTGTAACAATGTTAACTTTAGGAGGATGGTAGCAAGATGTTATTGCCATTGTAACAATGTTAACTTTAGGAGGATGGGAACAACATGGGACTGCCATTGTAACAATGTTAACTTTAGGAGGATGGTAACAAAATGGGCGTGCTATTGTAACAATGTTAACTTTAGGAGAATGGTAACAACATGGGCTTGCCATTGTAACAATGTTAACTTTAGGAGGATGGTAACAATCGCGTGCCATTGTAACACTGTTAACTTTAGGGGGATGATAGCAACATGGGCTTGCCATTGTAACAATGTTAACTTTAGGTGGATGATAAACAGTTAATAAAGATTAGTAATCACAGTACACATTCTAGCAGTCCCTGTATTTCTTGGGGTTTCCCAAACTGGCATTAATGTACACAGAATGATCACTAACTTCTGGACGAAAATTCAACGGATGATTATCCAGCAACCTGCTTGTTTCCCCAGTGATTTGGTGGCCACCTACACAGGGAAAATGCAGAAATAAGTCTCACAAACGGGTTTGGCATAGAGACTGTATCCACAATTTATTGGGAAGGCCTGTGTCTTTCTTTATTGGCTGTCAGAGATAGTATTTTGTAAAAAGGGTAGGTTGCTGATGCCAGAAGGACTAATATACGTCTTGTGAACCTGTATCTCACCTACCTTGCTCACAGACGCTAGCTCTCACAATATGCATAATATCATTACATAATATAACATTATTAATGTCTAAGGCTACATTATTAATTTTAATATTATGGTAAAGTGTATGGTACAGTTATTATTGAAAATTAAGAGTAAGATGGAGAGCAGGATCGCAGGGTAGGGGTGTGTTGACTAAGTGTTTACAGCGATGCATATGGGTGAACAGTATTTAGATAAGTGTAAAGAGGTTTTCGTTGCGTTGCATTTAAGGATTTGGAAAAGACTATGATAGGGTGATAGGGGAGAAATGTGGCAAATGTTGCAAATGTATATGGAATAGATGATAGGTTACTGAAAGAAGGTAAGAGTTTTTACGAGGATAGTGAGACTCAAGTTAGATTATGTGGGAAAGAGGGGGATTAGTTCCTAGATAACACTTAGATAACACTACACATGCATGTACAAGCATATATATACTAACCCCTATGGGTTTTTCTTCTATTTTTCTTCCTAGTTCTTGTTCTTGTTTATTTCTGCTTATTTTCATGGGGAAGTGGAACAGAATTCTTCCTCCGTAAGCTATGCGTGTCGTAAGAAGCGACTAAATGCGGGAGCAATAGGCTAGTAACCCCTTGTCCTGTATAAATTACTAAAAATAAGATAAGGAAAAACTTCATAAAATTGGGATGTTTGAATGTGCGTGGATGAAGTGCGGGGGATAAGAAAGAGATGATTGTTAATGTTATGAATGAAAAGAAGTTGGATGTCCTGGCCTAAGCGAAACAAAGCTGAAGGGGGTAGGCGAATTTCAGTGGGGAGAAATAAATGGGATTAAGTCAGGAGTATCTGAGAGAGTTAGAGCTAAGGAAGGGGTAGCAATAATGTTGAAGGATCAGTTATGGAGAGAGAAGAGGGAACATAAATGTATAAATTCAAGTGGGTCATAATAAGTGTGTATGCACCTGGAGAAGAGAGGAGTGTAGAGGAGAGAGAGAGATTTTGGGAGATGTTTAGCGAGTGTGTAGGAACTTTTGAGCCAAGTGAGAGAGTAATCGTGGTAGAGGACCTAAATGCTAAAGTTGGAGAAGTGTATAGAGAGGGTGTGGTAGGTAAGTTTGGGGCACCAGGTGTAAATGATATTGGGGAGCATTTAATTGAACTTTGTATAGAAAGGGGTTTGGTTATAGGTAACACATATTTTAAGAAAAAGAGGATAAATAAGTATTTAAGATATGATGTAGGGAGAAATGAGAGTAGCTGGTTGGACTACATATTGGTAGATAAAAGACTGTTGGGTAGACTTCAGGATGTACATGTTTAAAGAGGGGCCACAGATATATCAGATCACTTTTTAGTTGTAGCTACAGTGAGAGTAAAAGGTGGATGGGATACAAGGTGAATGGAAGAAAAGTAAGAGAGAAGTGAAGATTTATAAACTAAAGGAGGAGGCAGTTAGGGTAAGATATAAGCAACTGTTGGAGGACAGATGGGCTAGTGAGAGTATATGCAGTGGGGTAGAAGAGGTATGGGGTAAGTTTAAGAATATAGTGTTAGAGTGTTCAGCAGAAGTTTGTGGTTATAGGAAAGTGGGTGCGGGAGGGAAGAAGAGCGATTGGTGGAATGTTTTGTAAAGAGAGTAGAGAGAGAAAAATTAGCATATAGAGGTTTTTACAAAGTAGAAGTGATATAAGGAGGGAGGAGCATTTGGAGAGAAAAAGAGAGGTTAAGAAAGTGGTGAAGCAATGTAAAAAGATAGCAAATGAGAGGGTGGGTGAGATATTATCAACAAATTTTGTTGAAAATAAGAAAAAGTTTTGGAGTGAGATTAATAAGTTGAGAAAGCCTAGGAAAAATGGATTTGTCAGTTAAAAATAGGAGAGGGAGTTATTAAATGAGAGTTAGAGGTATCGGGAAGATGGAGGAATATTTTGAGGATTGTTAAATGTTGATGAAGATAGGGAAGCTGTGATTTCGTGTATAGGGCAAGGAGGAATAACATCTTATAGGAGTGTGGAAGAACCAGTTGTGAGTGTGTGAGAAGTTCGTGAGGCAGTGGGTAGAATGAAAGGAGGTAAAGCAGCTGGGATTGATGGGACAATGATAGAAATGTTAAAGGCAGGTGGGGATATAGTTTTAAGAGTGATTGGTGTTTTTATTTAATAAATGTATGGAAGTGGGTAAGGTACCAAGGGATTGGCAGAAAGCATGCATAGTTCCTTTGTATAAAAGCAAAGGGGAAAAAAGAGAGTGTAAAAACTATAGTGGAATAAGTCTGTTGAGTATATCTGGTAAAGTGTATGGTAGAGTTATTATTGAAAGAATTAGGAGTAAGACAGAGAGCAGGATAGCAGATGAACAGGGAGGCTTTTGGAAGGGTAGGGGGTGTGTAGACCAAGTGTTTGCAGTGAAACATATAGGTAAACAATATTTAGATAAGGGTAAAGAGGTTTTTGTGGCATTTATGAATTTGGAAAATTTCATATGATAGGGTGGATAGGGGGCAATGTGGCAGATGTTGCAAATGTATGGAATAGGAGGTGGGGTATTGAAAGCGGTGAAAACTTTTACGAGGATAGTGAGGCTCAGGTTAGAGTATGTAGGGAGAGGAGATTATTTCCCAGTAAAAGTAGGCTCAGACAAGGATGTGTGATGTCACCGTGGTTGTTCAATATATTTATAGATGGAGTTGTAAGAAAGTGAATGCTCGGTGTTGGCAAGAGATGTGGGTTAAAAGATAAAGAATCTAACACAAAGTGGGAGTTGTCACAGTTGCTCTTTGCTGATGACACTGTACTTTTGGGGATTCTGAAGAAAGTTGCAGAGGTTGGTGGAAAGAGTTTGGTAGGGTATGTAAAGAGTGAAATTAAAAGTGAATAAGGAAAGAGTAAGGTGATGAGGATAACAAAAAATAGATAACGGAAGATTGGATATCAGATTGGAGGGAGAGTATGGAGGAGGTGAATGTGTTCAGATATTGGGAGTGGATGTGTCAGCAGACGGGTCTGTGAAAGATGAGGTGAATCATAGAAAAGTGAGTGGAGAACTGAGGAGTCTGTGGAGACAAAAACGATATCCAGGAAACAAAGAGGGAATGTATGAGAGTATAATGGTCACCCTTCCTCGGTGGGAAACGGCCGATGTTTTAATAAGAACTATTTACTAAAGATTCAAGGCTACCTGAATTATTCTTAAGGCTTAAATCTATCAGTTTGTCCACTAATCTCGCAGTTCCTAAAGATTTGTTAAGCGTAAGGGTGTGATAAGTCTCCAGCTAATACGACACTAAAATAATACATACCAGCCTGGCAGTGGGAATTTTTGAAACAAATGCATTTCCACAAATGACTTTGAGTGCCTCGAGCACTCAGATATTTCGTTTTAGCTATAAATTCACGAGAAACTCAAGGAGACAGCATAGAGGAGCCCTTGAACCACACTCCAGGGGGCCCTTGAACCACACCCTTGGAGTGTTTGAACCACACCCTGAGAGTGCTTGAACCACACCCCGGGAGCACTTGAACCACACCCTGGGAGCACTTGAACCACACCCAGACTCGACCACCTTGGAGATTTCTGGGAAAAATCACTAAACTCAACTGTGTTGTGCTGTAATTGACTGTGAGGAGCTGAAACAGCCGGCAGCAATGTATAGGTGATGCTGAACATATGATTACGAACAGTAATTGGATGCTGAGAGGGACCCAGTTAATGGTGCGAAGAATCCCCAGTAAATTAAGTGTGTTCTGGCATAAAACGTACATGTACCTGTGTCTGGATGATGTCACTTACAGTCATGACATCAGGATGAACATGTGACTTCCATCTTCCCTACTCTCTCTCTCTCTAGGAGAAAGTATGGAAGATGTGATGGTAGGGTTTTTGCTGCTGGCTCCAGATATATCGAAATATATCTTTGAAGGGGTTATAACAAAAATAATAATACAGCAGTGTGTTCAGTGGCCCCAGCTACTGCCGTAGGTGAGAGAGTTGGGGAAGTCATGTCTTGCTGTTAGGAGTGTCTGGTCAGAAGTGAGAGGGATGTAGCGTCTCCTCCCTCCAGCTCTGGGTTTGAACTCGGTCCACCAGACGACAGCTTGAGGACTTGGCAGCAATGAGCGAAATGCAAGACTCGACAGGAGTTTCATTATTATTTCATACTAATGTTATTTTATATATTTTCCTTGTTATTATTTTTTTAATATTCTACGAAATAGAATAATAAATAATATATCATGTGTACTGGACAGGTAAAGAAGTTGATGAAGACAAGTAACGTTGCTTTGGTGACTCAACCCTTTGGTCTCTACACTATATCTCGCACCAACTTGTTCTCTGTGAGTACCTTTGTTATCTACACTATATCTCGCACCAACTTGTTCTCTGTGAGTACCTTTGTTATCTACACTATATCTCGCACCAACTTGTTCTCTGTGAGTACCTTTGTTATCTACTATTCACAACTTTTTTGTAGTACCTTTGTTATGTACACTATATCTCACACCAGCTTGTTAGTAGTAGACTTTTCAGCAGTATGGTCTCTCAAAGGATGCCGCTTTTTAACACCTAGGTGTGAAATTGAGGTGTGAAAATTTTCACACCTATATGCTAATGGCCCTCCCAGAGACGATCCCTCAGCTCCACATTCCTCAGCTCCTCACTCCAGAGAAAGTCCCTCAGCTCCTCACTCCCGCCCCCGCCCACGCTCCCACGCCCCACTTCCGGTCCTGCTTTCTGACTCCCCCCCCATTCGGCTGCCCCCTCCCCCCTTTTTTCGAATTTTCAATTTTTTTCGAATTTTCGATTTTTTTTGAAGGTCCCCCTATGAGTTGTAAACATTAAAAAAAATTGAATGTTTTTTTTTTTTGAGTTTTACCTACTTTTTCCAAAATTTCGAATTTTCCCTTTACCTCTCCATCTCTTTGGATCAAGATTTTACCTCAATTTTTCCATTTTTTTGGGGGGATGACTCCATCTCCTTGGATCAAGATTTACAGAGTTGCCAGATTTTGATTTATTTTTTAATTTTTCAAATTTTTGTTTGGGAAGACTCAAATTCCTCGAATTAGGTGTTTATGGTTTGTGAAGTTGAGTAATTGTTGACCAAGTTGGTTGTTACTGGTGTGATGAAAGGCGTTGTGTTTGGCATTCATGTCAGCAAGTAGGTATGTTGGTGTGTTGGTGTAGTTGAAGACTAAGGAAAGGTCGTGTATATTGATAATAGTGTTAGGGCGAGCATAGCTAGTGAAGAAGATGAAGGGGCCAATGTGGGTGTGTATTCTGACCGCAAGACAGTGTCGGTGAATAAAAGGGATTGGGAGAAATTCATTTTTTTATGTTGGATTTGACAAGGATAGCAACCCCATCGTGGGGATCGTAGGGGGACTGTAGTGCAGTATACCCATAATGACGGATACGTTGAGGGGCTTTGAGGCAGGTGCTGTTTAGTAGGACAATATCTGGCCTCTCTGCTTCAAGGAGTTCGCCCAGTAGGTGTCTAATTATAAAGTAAGAACGTACGTTGAACTGAATCACCTTAAACATGATTTAATGGTTTCGTCGTAGCAAAGTTAATGTCTGGGGAGGAGTTTAGATTAAAGCCGGTGATAGGGGTGCCACCGTGATAGTGGTGCCACCGTGATAGGGGTGCCATCGGTGGATGTGTGTTTGTGGGTGTTAGGGACCCGCTTCCTGGAGGGGGAGGAAGAGATGGATCTGTTTTTATGTTCTTTGGTCTGTCTGTCAGAAGTTTGGGCAAGTTTAGGATTGAGTGGTTTTTGTCTGGAGGAGGTGGAGTTGGACCTGGATGAAGTCTTGGATGTGGTGGAAGAGGAGTGGGCGAAGGTGGATGCAGAGGAAATGGAAGCTTGGTAAGGATGACGAGGGGAGGGGTAGTCATAGCGGCAGCAGGAACAGTGTTGGTGGGAGAGGTGGATGTGAAGAGGGTAGGAGAGGAGGGAGTTGGTGGAGGTAGGAATAGGGATGGTGGGAGAGAGGTCGGAGGGAGGGGTTGGAGGGGGCTTAGAAGAGAAGCAGGAAGGAGGGATAATTAGCGAGGGAAGATTGTTAGCATTCAAGATTAGGTTAAGGATATGTGAGTAGTCTGATTGGTAAGTTTGAGAGATTGCCATCGCAGAGTAAGCAGCAGTGGCGACTTGACAGTTAGTTTTGTAGTCTATTGTAGTCTGTGTGTTGGTGTTTGATGTGTGTAGAGTAGAAAGGGTTTGGGGAAGAAGAGGTAGACCAAGTGCGTGGAGTTGCCCAGGCATTGTGGGTGGGGGAGGGAGGTTTGGTAGGGGAGAGAGGTGTAGGGAAGGGGTTGGGGAGGGAGGGGGGATGGCTTGCTCTGAGGGAGGAGAGAATGTCTTTTCTAGTAGGGCAGGAATTTGCAACTGCAGTGTGTGACCCGCTGCAGTTAGAACATTTAAGGGAGAGGTTGCATGTATTCCAGAAGTGGCCAGTTGCTGAACATCTGGAGCAGATTTGTGTGGATGTGCATGTGTTTTTGTCGTGGCCGAATTTGTACCATTTAAGGCATTGTGTTATGGGGTGGAAGTTTGGAGTGAAGAGAGTGTTTGGAGGAATGCGGATAGTCTTGGCAAGGATTCCTTGGTTGAAGAGAATAGAGGCGTCAGAAGGAGTTGAACAGCGTATTTTGATGATGGTAGAGTTATCAGGTCTGTAAATATCGTCAACAGAGACTTTGTTCTTAGTACTAATGTCTTTGATTAAGTCTTCTTTGTCTGTGACATAGACAGTCAGGAGAGAATAGTCTACATGTTTAGCAATGACCGTACTTTTGGCACGGTGCTCAGGAGTCCAAATAATGGTGAAGCCGGCGTCTAGCAGTTGTTGTCTGGTCGAGGTTGAGGTGTAAGTTTCGTAGGATTGTCTGTCAAGAAGTTTGAAGCCTGAGTTGGTTTTAAACATTGTAAGTTGAGGTTCGCCAGTGATCTGGATTAATAAATTTTCAGGACAGTTAGTGGCATCAGAATTAGAGTATTTGAGGTTCAGCGAGAAAGAATTGGGTTTGGAAGAGGCAGAGGTAGGATAGGCCTTAGAGGCAGGAGAGGGCGGTAGAGGGGGAGTGGGAAGGAGAAGGGAGGTGGAAGACATCGAAGGCGTAAAGATGAATAACAATTGTGGCGGTGACCAATGGCCAAATCTTGTGAGGGAAGTACTGTGAAGTAGTAGACACGCGTACTTGCCTGGCTATTACTTTAAAGTTTGCTTGTAGAGTCTGTCACTGGAGACGCAGGACACCGAGGAGGTGAACTGTAGTTTGATGGGGCACTGTATGTCCTGAGAGGAGAGGCAACACTGGCTGTGAGTGGCGAGGATAGGCAAGCACATGGCTGCGTATGGCTTGGAGACTACAGGCAGCAACAGAAGTGCAGAGGGAGGCTTCCTGCCCTTGGGTAGGCAGCCCCGACGCACCAATCCTGATGATGAAGACGAAGGTCCAGCAGCACCACTCTAAAGGAAAAGTCACTCTCAAACACGGGGTAATTAGAGGCGAAATCGATGATGCACAGGCGAGATCGTTGGATGTGGAGTCTGTGTGTGATCGCAACATAGGGCCGTAGAAGTGGCTTATATACTGTAGTCATGTGGGGCGAAGCAGGCGGACGCGGGGTCATAGTGGTATTGGACTGATGAAGTCACTGTGTGGCGAAACGTTTACTTAATAAAGATTCCCATATGTTGCATAAGTCTCTCAATCTTCACCTTGTCGATTTTCAAAACCATTTATCACACACACTCACATTATTTATTATTCCCTTTATTAATACCCATCTTCCACTTATTCACTTCGATCATGTCTCCCCTCATTTTTCTTCTTACAAGTGAATGTAATTTAAGGGACTTCAATGTTTCTTCATTCGGAAGATTTCTAATGCTATAAATTAATTTTGTCATTCTTAATTTTGTCATTCTTTCACAATGGCAGCTTCCGATTTAACTCTGTTTACCACTACTCTTTGTGTTCGATTGGTTAGAAAGTTGAAGATCCATCTCTCCACATTGCCAGTTATTCCTTTAGCACGTATTTTGTGCTCTATTACGCCATGATCGCACTTGTCAAAGGCTTTTGCAAAGTCTGTGTATATTACATCTGCATTTTGTTTTTCTTCCATTGCATCCAAGACCATATCATAGTGATTCAGTAGAAAAATAAACACATAAGCAGTATAATGTGATCCTTTATTGACAACGTTTCGCCCACGCAGTGGGCTTTATCGGTCACATTATACTGCTTATGTGTTTATTTTTCAATTGTGTCGGTATTTTATACCATTTATTTCCATAGTGATGCAGTAGTTGCGAGAGGCAGGAGCGACCTGCCCTGAACCCTGGATTGTGCAGGTTTAGGGAATCAAAGTGGTTTGCAATCGTGCTTCATAGTACTCTTTCAAAGATTTTTATGATGTGGGACGTTAGTGCTATTGGTCTATAGTACTTAGCTAATGCTTTGCTGCCACCTTTATGGAGTGGGGTTATATCCATTGTTTTTAGTGACTGTAGAATTTCACTCATGCCTAAGCTCCTTCTCCATAGTATACCTAGGGCAAGCAAAAGGGGTTTCTTGCAGTTCTTAATGAACACAGAGTTCCAAGAGTCTGGGCCTGGGGCTGAGTGCATTTGCATGTGGTCAATGGCTTTCTCAAAGTCTATTGGAATTAGGGTAATGTAGGAAGTCTGACATACATTGATGGAGTTTTGAGGTTCATTCATGAAAAATCATTTGGATTGTTGATCTTTAGACTGATTAGTGGCTCACTAAACACAGAGTCGTATTTGGATTTCATTATCTCACTCACTTCTTTGTTGTTGTCTGTGTAAGTCCCATCTTGTCTGAGCAAGGGCCCGATACTAGATGTGGTATTTGCCTTGTTTTTGGCATATGAAAAGAAATATTTCAAATTTCTTTCAATTTCACTTATCGCTTTTAGCTCCTCTTGTCTCTCCTGGGTCGTGTATGAGTCCTGTAACTTAAGTTCGATACTTTCCACTTCCCTGGTCAGCGCTTCCTTCCGTGTATCAAATAATCCAGCGTTCTTGAGGAGCTCAGTGATTCTTCGTTGTCTTCTGTAGAGGGAGCGTCTTTCTCACTCCAGTTTACTTCTTCTCTTCTTCTTTCTTAGGGGAATATGCATTGAACATACTTCAGCTGCCAGGAAGTTGATCCTTTCAAGGCACTGGTTTGGATCCATGTTATTTAAGATATCTTCCCAACATGTTTCATTTAAGACATGGTTCACCTGGTCCCAGTTAATGTTCTTGTTGTTGTTGAATTTGGTGAAGACACCTTCACAGCTACGTGCATTTTGCTGATCAGGATCCCTGTGCATGTAAGTCTGAACTTCGATTAGATTGTGATCGGAATTAGTTGTTTTTGATATTGTTGTCTCTACCAGGTCCTCGTTATTTGTGAAATAAGGTCAAGTGTCTTTTCCAGTCTAGTTGGCTCTACTGACTTAGGGTGTGTTTATAGCAGATATTTAGCAGCTCATTTATGTGTGACCTTATCAGCAATGCCTCCAGGATTGTTTCAGCTATAACATTATTTGCTATATTCTTCCATTTTATATGTCTTAGGTTGAAATCACCAAGCAGTAAGATGTTTGGGGATGGAGCTGGAAGGCTTTCCAGACAGTAATAAATTTTCAGTAGCTGTTCCTTAAACTGTTGGGAAGTTGCATCTGGTGGCTTATATACAACCATGATGACTAAGTTTTGGTTCTCGATCTTTATTGTTAGAACTTCAACTACATCATTTGTGGTGTTCACCATCTCCGTGGAAATGAGCGACTCTTTGACATAAAGGTCAACCCTCCCATGTTTCCTGTTCTTTCTGTCACATCTAAAAGGCTGTACCCATTTATTCATATTTCGTTGTCAAAGTGATCTTTTGTGAGGGTCTCTGTGAAGGCTGCAAACATCGCATTTAACTCCTCTAGCTCCTCTAGAAGTCCACTGATGAAAGATATTTTGTTATTGGTGGATGGCTTAAGGCCCTGTATATTAGCAAATATAAACAAGGTTGTATTCTGTTTATTGGTGGGATTTTGTTATTGGCATCAGTAGTTGTGGTTCTGGAGTGCCATGGGGGCCACTGGTTGTGCCTCCAGTCCAATAAGGGTTCAAGGTGGTGGAGTATTTTTGTTATTTCCTTTCATTTTCTTTCTACGTTTCTGTCACTCCCTAAAAAATCACTTGGAGTAGGATTGTCTGTCTTATAAGATCTGTACCACCTGGTCCATTTTAGATGGTATGCAGAGCAGCTGGTGTTGTAGCACTGTTTTTGAAGGACCGAAGAGTGGCACATTTCTGGGTGAAAGAATT
>WNWK01018978.1:37500-38772 GCA_009830355.1 Cherax destructor | reverse complement strand
AAGGACCATGTAGAAGCTTGTTTAGGGACTGCCTCCTTGTAAGCTGCGCTTAGAGCAAGCACTGTTGACACCAACACTCTGAGACACTTCTCTCAGACTTACAAGTGGCTATGGGACAAATTTCTAGCTAACTGAAGTAAAGGGAATTCCCCCCTGCTTACACGATACTGAAAGGGTTTAACTTACTTGATGTAGTGCTATGTGTTTCCTGGACTTCCTAAGCTATAAACCCCTCCAAACACCACGTGCAGGGAAGATTCTTAATCTGCAAATTGAGTGGTATTAGTGTCTTGTATTAACTCAGAATCCACAGCCATAGGGTATATCCTCCAAGCAATATCTAAACAGTAAGAGACACTAGCTTCCAGACTTGAACTTAAGAGACGACGCTGGTACATACCAATACAAAAGCGTCCATCCGTTTAAGACCCACAGATAACTCATAACATTTCCCCAGAAAACTGGCCAGATACTGAGAGAAGAAAGTCTAGTCTTACTGCAATAGGTCTGGATGGAGAGAGATATCCGCGGTACTTTGGGATCTCTCCTCCGGGGCCCCAGGACAGATGGAAGTCAGTGGGGATGCTGCTTGTTCGCAGCGGTTGTTCACCCCCTTGAAGTCTGATCTGGTAAGGAGGAGTCAGCATCCTCCGCTTAGATTCAAGTGTGGGCTGCCAGTTCTCTCTAGCTGACATAACCCAACGTTCGTCATTTGGGGCTTATATCTACCTATATTAAGGTGTTAGAACTACATTATTAACATCTAACATTGCCTCAATAATCCTAATATTAGTTACTAACTGTACAAACTTTCCTAGGTGAATAAATCTATCAATTAAAATGTACACAATTGTTACCTTCACCAACTTGAATGTGTATGCTTGTTTTGGTTAGGTGTGTGGGTTTATAAACACCGAGGGTCGATCCATGGTATGTTTAAGGCTCCTAACGGCTCATTTACCCTGTGGAACTTGCGTAACTCAAAGTTTCCACAACCCTGTACACTGTATACGTTAGGCCCATACTGGAGTATGCAGCACCAGTTTGGAACCCACACCTAGCCAAGCACGTGAAGAAGCTCGAGAAAGTGCAAAGGTTTGCAACAAGACTAGTCCCGGAGCTAAGGGGTATGTCCTACGAGGGGGGTTAAGGGAAATCGACCTGACGACACTGGAGGACAGGAGAGATAGGGGGGACATGATAACAACATATAAGATACTGAGAGGAATTGACAAAGTGGACAGAGACAGAATGTTCCAGAGATGGGACACA
>WNWK01018978.1:0-32500 GCA_009830355.1 Cherax destructor | reverse complement strand
AGTAGTGAGCAGCAGTGCTGGCAGCATGCTAGTAATGAGCAGCAGTGCTGGCAGCATGCTAGTAGTGAACAGCAGTGCTGGCAGCATGCTAGTAGTGAACAGCAGTGCTGGCAGCATGCTAGCAGTGAGCAGCAGTGCTGGCAGCATGCTAGTAATGAGCAGCAGTGCTGGCAGCATGCTAGTAATGAGCAGCAGTGCTGGCAGCATGCTAGCAGTGAGCACAGATGCTGGCAGCATGCTAGCAGTGAGCAGCAGTGCTGGCAGCATGCTAGCAGTGAGCAGCAGTGCTGGCAGCATGCTAGTAATGAGCAGCAGTGCTGGCAGCATGCTAGTAATGGAGCAGGCTGGCAGCATGCTAGTAGTGAGCACAGTGCTGGCAGCATGCTAGCAGTGAGCAGCAGTGCTGGCAGCATGCTAGTAATGAGCAGCATGCTTGCAGCATGCTAGTAGTGACGGCAGTGCTGGCAGCATGCTAGCAGTAAGCAGCAGTGCTGGCAGCATGCTAGTAATGAGCAGAAGTGCTGGCAGCATGCTAGTAGTGAGCAGCAGTGCTTGCAGCATGCTAGTAGTGAGCAGCAGTGCTGGCAGCATGCTAGTAGTGAGCAGCAGTGCTGGCAGCATGCTAGCAGTGAGCAGCAGTGCTGGCAGCATGCTAGCAGTGAGCAGCAGTGCTGGCAGCATGCTAGCAGTGAGCAGCAGTGCTGGCAGCATGCTAGTAATGAGCAGCAGTGCTGGCAGCATGCTAGTAATGAGCAGCAGTGCTGGCAGCATGCTAGTAGTGAGCAGCAGTGCTGGCAGCATGCTAGCAGTGAGCAGCAGTGCTGGCAGCATGCTAGTAATGAGCAGCAGTGCTTGCAGCATGCTAGTAGTGAGCAGCAGTGCTGGCAGCATGCTAGCAGTAAGCAGCAGTGCTGGCAGCATGCTAGTAATGAGCAGAAGTGCTGGCAGCATGCTAGTAGTGAGCAGGTGCTTGCAGCATGCTAGTAGTGAGCAGTGCTGGCAGCATGCTAGTAGTGAGCAGCAGTGCTGGCAGCATGCTAGCAGTGAGCAGCAGTGCTGGCAGCATGCTAGTAATGAGCAGCAGTGCTTGCAGCATGCTAGTAATGAGCAGCAGTGCTGGCAGCATGCTAGTAGTGAGCAGCAGTGCTGGCAGCATGCTAGCAGTGAGCAGCAGTGCTGGCAGCATGCTAGTAATGAGCAGCAGTGCTGGCAGCATGCTAGTAGTGAGCAGCAGTGCTGGCAGCATGCTAGTAGTGAACAGCAGTGCTGGCAGCATGCTAGCAGTGAGCAGCAGTGCTGGCAGCATGCTAGTAATGAGCAGCAGTGCTGGCAGCATGCTAGTAGTGAGCAGCGTGCTGGCAGCATCTAGCAGTGAGCAGCAGGCTGGCAGCATGCTAGCAGTGAGCAGCAGTGCTGGCAGCATGCTAGTAATGAGCAGCAGTGCTGGCAGCATGCTAGTAGTGAGCAGCAGTGCTGGCAGCATGCTAGCAGTGAGCAGCAGTGCTGGCAGCATGCTAGTAATGAGCAGCAGTGCTGGCAGCATGCTAGTAGTGAGCAGCAGTGCTGGCAGCATGCTAGCAGTGAGCAGCAGTGCTGGCAGCATGCTAGTAATGAGCAGCAGTGCTGGCAGCATGCTAGTAGTGAGCAGCATGCTGGCGCATGTAGCAGTGAGCAGCAGTGCTGGCAGCATGCTAGTAGTGAGCAGCAGTGCTGGCAGCATGCTAGTAATGAGCAGCAGTGCTGGCAGCATGCTAGTAATGAGCAGCAGTGCTGGCAGCATGCTAGTAATGAGCAGCAGTGCTGGCAGCATGCTAGTAATGAGCAGCAGTGCTGGCAGCATGCTAGTAATGAGCAGCAGTGCTGTGTTGTGGGTTGTTTGCATAGATTGGGTAAGATAATAAAGAGGAGCTTGGTGTGGTAGTGTTATATTGGAGTCGATAAATGTATGGGGGGTCTCAGAGCCGTAGGCCTGCGTCCGTCACTACTGCCTATCAGGATGGTACTGCCTGCTAGTCCGCACGGGCACTTGGGCATTCAAAAAGGGGAGTCTCTTGATTGGGTAACGGATGATCACATGAACAGCTATGGTACAGTAACCGTTACAAGCCACGAACCGTTCTATCACTGACAGTGACAGCTCAGTCATGTTATGTATGTTGTCTCGACATACTTCAATGCAAACTAAGGACGACAGGCGTACAACTCTGAGCTGATTCTATACAATGTCAAAGTACACAACAGTTGAACATTATACTTCACATGGATATTATCGTGACGGAAAACAATCTACATTACTATATGATATATCATGATACATAGGAATTAATTAATTAAATGAGCTCATTTCTAGAAAGTTATGATAAAAGAGAGAAAAAAAATAATTTGTTTCGATCGATCGAATCTGTCTTCATGTGATCTACGAATTCTGAAGAAATATATTTACAAAAAAGTAGTGATTAACAGACAAGGTAGATCTGGTGCACTCAAATCTATACTGTTAAATCTCAGAACATGGAGAGAACGTGAACACATAAAAAAAAAAAAAAATTAATAATACTAAGTTGATATTATAACACAGTTGTAATGTCGTGTCAGTATACATATATACACTTGTTTAGTGTATCTTTATAAAGCTGGTCCCTTTGCGTGTGACGTCACGGTACCCGCTGACGTCAGAGGCTCAGCGCATGTGCACAGCCTATCATAGGCAGACGGCCTCACTACGTTAGACCTACAGGCGAGACAGAAGGTGTGCTGGACTCTCCTCTAATTACTGTAAATATACCGTAACCATCCAACAAGGAGTATCTTTGACCTCCTATATATCTCTCCCAAGACCCACACGACAAGTGGGGAGCAGCGGTGTGCCGTAATTTTTATCGATTACGATGTTATAGAGAGATAGACTTCAAGCAAGCAAACAGCCTCCAGACCGACCACGTTACCAGCTCCTACATCAAAGAAGTCTACATATCTACAGTATCTCCTGGTCAGCTAAGTGCCTTACTTGTTTATTTTGCTAAAACCTACGAGGGGTTGACCCGGTTTTGCAAATTCTGTACGAGTAAGCCAGTGAGGGGAGAGTCCCATTCAAGCCAGTAAAGCCACCACCAGTTACGTCAGCCAGAGCTTAAGCCAGCTTCTACCTTGCTGTGCTAGTTTGTCACAAGATTCCAAGCCAGTCAATCTGTGTGAAAATATTCTACTAAGCCAGCAAGCCACTCTGCTGTCTGAGAAGTAAGCCACGTGAGTCCAAGCATTTATACCACCTTATACTCCAGTGTATTGCTGTTCTGTGTAAATTAACACCCCCGTGGTATTCCTGGGTTTTCAAGCCACCCTGGGTTAAGTTCATGTAAACGGCGTAAGCCACAGGCGCACGCGGGAAACAGTGTGGGCTAACCCTACCAGCCACCACCCCCCCCACCACCCACGCCAAGGCAGACGCCTTGACCACGTGCTTCCACCCACACAAAGCATTAAGTGTGGATTATTTCACCCTTAACTGGGTCCTGCAAGCAGTTTATTGGCTACGAACCAGGTCGAGCGTCCTGAGTGTGTTTCTTCTGAACTGTTGTGCCAACTGTACTAAAACCTCGGTTCGTAGTTCAACGTTTATGCACATTACTCCTAGATATCTGCGCGAGTGGATCACCATCCTCCACCATCCTCCATCAGCCTCCACCATCCTCCACCACCACGCTCCAGTCAAGTTTTACACCCTAGAGACATTTATTGTGTTGTTGTTTTATTTTTCAGATAATCTATAGACAATTTCGTGTGTTGAGACAATTTCTGCGAGTTATATAAATTTTGAGTTATCCTAGGAAGTGTTCTGTGTTAAATTAATTATTTGCTTTAATTTTTGATTTCACTAGTATTGTCTCTTGTTAGTTATTGCGTTATAATTTCTGTGAATTTCGTTGTGTTACTAAGTATGCAGTAAGTACAGTTTTGTTGAAGTTATCTTGTGTTCCAATATTCCACCAAGTAGTAATTTTTTTTAAAAGATTTTCAATTTTTTCCCAGCATTACCCATGTGTTGTTGAATTTTCTGTTTTGTTAATTATTGTGTTCCACCAAGTGTACTATCCCAGAGTTATTTTGTATTATCTTACCCTTGTTTGTTAATGTTTTAATTGTGTAATTAATTAATTTTGCTTGCCCCAGTAACTATATATTGTTTTCTCCTCCAAGCAATTTTTAACATTTTAACAGTAATATTCCCTGCTAATTCTTATGTGTTGCAGTCAGTGTTATTTTTTCCCTTGCACCTGCTATTGTTTTGTGTACTTGTTCTTTTGTATAGTGCTAATGTGCCTTCATTTTGCAGATTAGACAAATAACTTACTGAGAATATTATTTTGCTACAATAATTACTTGTATATAGTCAACAAGAGCATGACTTTGTAGAGACAGTAAGTTAACTGTTCTGTGCCTTTGATGAGTATCTTCAGCTAATGTAAGTGTTAATACCAATTTATTGTCATTAATTTTTCATTTGTTTTCATGTGTTGTTGAACAAATTCACTCTTAGTTTGTCTAAAGTCAGTGTTTTTAGTAAATTGTTCAGTAACTGTTTCATTGAGTTACCTTGCTTTGCTTGCAATTAAGAGTAAGAGTGTTCAAACTATTTTATTTCTAATATCTTTGTGTTGTGTGAAAATAATTTACCCCAGTGTGAATTTTTTTTCAATCAGTCATTCCTGAAATTGATTTTGTATAAAGTAAATTCGCCAGTATTCACCTTGTTTTATCAATTTTGTTGTGTTTAATTGCTCTAGTAACTTGTCATTTCCTAAGAGTAATAAGTAATTATTCCAGTGAACTTCTAGTGATACAAGCAGTAAAGTTACTTTAATTTTTGCCAGTGAACAATTCTACCGAATTGTTTTATCAGATTGTTGCTAGTGCCATAAGCATTATTGAATTCTTTTAATTAATTGTGTATTTAATTCTTTTGTTGTGTTGCAATTTTGTTGATATTTAAAGAAAAGAAAACTCATTTTGCTGTTCAAGTTAAAGCTAGATTGTTTTATCTTAGTGTGTTGAATTTTCTTGCCAAGTCAATTTCCAGTGAGTTATCTTTTCTTTAGTGTTATTGTGCTATTATCCGTGTTACTCATGCAGAATAGTTAATAATTACTATCAGTTAAGCTATATTGTGCCATATACTTGTGTAATTTTTGCTTTCAATTCGATTCTCGTTTATTTGCTCAGTCATGTCTCAGGAAAATGTAACTTGTAATGGGGTGAGTGTTGCCAGTCAAGGCAATGACGTGACTGCATAGTCAGAATCAATTGAATAACGAACACAAAAGACTCCTCATGCTTTCTAACTATTCTAGAGACCCTATTGATTCACTACCCTTTTAATGGTGACCCAGACAGTCTTGACGACTGGTTCCTTGCAATTCGTTCAAGGGCAAGTTCCGGGGAAAGTCCTCCATCGGAGGAGCGCCTTATTACTATGGCAAAAGAATCCTTGGCTAGGTCGCCTGCCGCTAATAATGTGTTGACTCTTTTGCGTATGAAAGAATTCAAAGGTCTAACTAAATGGGAAGATTATGAATCAAGATTACGTAAGTTCCTCAATCCTAAGGAGGCCGTAGATCCGTTTATTGTACTAAAGGAACTAGTGAACGCGGTCCCTAGGCACGATGAACAGCTGTGTCAATTTGCTTTCAGGTTAGATGCCCTCTTATCATCGTTTCGACTGGATTCCAAAATCCTCTTTCTTCCCGCCTGGCCATGTAATGGATGGTTGGTCAATAGGTAAATTTGCAGCTTATGGTGCCATTAAGCAATTGATGCCACCTACAGCAGTATATGCTTATAAGGCAAGTCCTTTAACTGTCAGTGTAGAACCTCTTGAAGCTCTGGACATGTCCGTGATTTGTGTCCCCCAAATCGTTCCCTCATCGTAGATCAGTACAATCCACATTACCTGAGTTACAGCACTCAAACGCCCTGTCGTTTGTGCAACACGGCAAGGCCCTAGTAACTATCATTCCCGTTCTTCTTCCAAAGGGAGTGTGAAAAGTCAGTACGCTCATAGTAACCGTAGTACTTATAGTGACCACAGCAGACGTATCTGCTATAACTGTGGTTACAGAGGTCATATTGCAATAAACTGTCCTGACAATGCCTCTAAGAAACGTCGCACAGTCGAAGAGCCCTATCCAGACTTACCTTATTGCACTTATCACCGGATAGCTGGCCATGATACTTCCGAGTGTAATGCCTTAAATAACCGCGGGTATTCCAGATCCTTCTATGGTCGCTCATACAGTAGAAGTAGAAGAGGTAATAGAGGCCGTGGTTCTCAGACTAATACCCAGAACCAAGTAAAATTTGTGAACTCGGGGGAATCCGAGCGCCCCAATCAGACCGACCCGTGGTGACAGTAGGAGATACGGAGTACCCATCCCCATCCAGAATTCCTTCGAGGCTCTGTGTGATCTCGGTGGAGGATTGCGGTGATGAAACTCCAGTAACTGATGATGACTGTTCTGTAGACGAGATAATTGAGGAAATTATTGATGAAATTCCAGTAGTGGACGATGATACTTTTGGAGACGAGGTGGAACAAACTTTTACTGATGATAATCCGCCATCTTGTTTGCATATTAGTTCCAGTGCAAATATGGGTCCCTTAGTAGAAGGATCCGTGTATGGTGCACCCGTCCAGGTGTTTATGGATTCTGGGGCACAAGTAAATATCATCAGGTCTAGTTTGTTTAGAGATAAGCAGCTAAAACATGTCCTTTCTCATAGAACCAGCTCGGTGTCCACCCTTCGTGGTGTTGCGGGTTCTCCATTACGTGTCAGAGGTCGGACTACTCTTACCTTCTTTATCCAAGGTGAGAATTAACCACTTCTTTCCTTGTCGTTGATAAGATTAGTTTCCCTGGTGACCTTCTAATCGGATTTGCTGCCATGAGAGATTTCCGAATTGTGCTTGATCCTTACCGATGGCAGGCAGAAATCGATGACCTAGTTGTACCATTTTGGGTTATCAACTGGGATCCGAGGTCTGCCATACAGCTGCAGAGTTTACAGACCGGATTAAGTACTTGCAAGCCGATATGTTACCTAGTAGCGTTGCCAAGAGGCCAGGCACTGGAAATTCTGTCACTCAAGTCTGTGTTCCACACTCAACAAATTTAGACATGCAAGATAGTGCCCAGACTACTCAGGTACCGGAGGTATCCCGGACCGCCTTGAGTACTGAGTCTATCTCGCAATGCCGACTAATTCAAGTAGTAGTTTCTCCACAAGGGACGCCTTGTCGGAAAACACCTATTTGAAATTAGTAATGCCATCTCTTGTCGACGTCACGTGCCGTCTGCAGAAAGATACCTCTGTAGCAGCTAGTGCCCTCACTAGAGTGTCTGTTGTTGTCCCCCATGTTCCAGATGGTGACAATGTTCTAGTTGACAGTAATTCCTGCAGAGTGAAGGGTTTATTTGTTGAGCCATCTTTACATACTGTCCAAGACAGTAAGATATTTCTACTTGTCGCTAATACCTTGGGTCACAGTGTTCGACTCAGAGCCAATACCATCATTGTTGATCTTGTTCACTACCCTTACCCTATTCGGGTTGAGGATGAGTTGCCACCTGACCAGTGGGTCGGTGCTATTTCAACCGGGAGGATCCATCCACTCCACCGGCCCAGTCTATTCCACCAGTAGAAGAAAAGACTTAGCTTCTACTGACTTTCCAGACGGTCGGACGGTTGTTGAAACTATTGAATAAACACCGTAAGCAATTGCCTTACCAGGTGAGAAGATGGGTTTAACGAACCTATTGTCCCATCGTATCCCACTTGAACCTGGTACCAGACCAATTTATGTACCTGCGTACAGGATGCCGCATTCACAAGTCGCTGTCGCAGAGGAATTAATAAATAAGATGCTTGACGATGGCGTGATCGTACCTAGTAACTCACCTTGGAATGCGCCCTTAATCCTAGTACCTAAGAAGGACGGTACTTGGCCCAGTGATTGATTTTAGGAAGTTAAATGCGAAAACAATTCCAGACCGTTTCCCACTTCCTGTACTTGGTGACCTGTTACGCAATATAGGAGATAATGGTCTTCTCAACCCTCGATTTGTTACAAGGGTTTTGGCAAGTTCCTCTTCATGAGGACACCCAAAGAGCTCACCGCATTCTCTACTCCAACAGGTCATTTCGAATTCTGTCGTATGGCTTTCGGATTAAGATCCTCACCTATCACATTCTCGAGGCTCATGACCAATATCTTTAGAGGCCTTATAGGAAAAGATCTAATGGTATATTTAGATGACGTAATTGTTATGTCCGAGGATGTAAATAAGCATTTAGAAAGACTAGAGAAGGTACTGAGTAGTTGAAGAAGCCAATCTAAAGATCAAACTGTCTAAATGTCAATTTTCAGATCAGAAATTAAGTTTCTGGGTCACGAGTCACTCCTAGAGGGTTATGACTGACCAAAGTAAAGTAGATGCAGTATTGAATTTTCCAACTCCCAAAACTGCTGATGCCGTAAGATCCTTTGTGGGCTTAGCAGGTTTTTATAGATCATATATTGCCAATTTTCCTCAATAGCAGCTCCTCTAACTGAGTTGCTTAAGAAAGATGCTCCATTTGTTTGGACCTTCAGTCAGGAAAAAGCATTTCAAACCTTGAAAGAAAGATTAACTTCTGCTCCAATCTTAAAATTCCCAGATTTCACAAAGCCTTTCTATTTAACCACTGATGCCAGTTCTATAGGCATTGGTGCAGTTCTTGCACAGAAGATTGATAGTAAATACAACGCAGTTGCATTTGCTAGTCGAGTCCTTACAAAGGCTGAAAGGAATTATACAGTAACTGAGCAAGAAGCCTTAGCAATAGTGTGGTCTTTAAAACACTTCCGAGACATAATTTATCAGTACCCTGTCCATGTCTTGACAGATCATGCACCTCTAATACCATTGTTCCAGAATAAACAACCTACTGGAAGACTAGCTAGATGGTCCTTAACTATCCAAGAGTTCAACCCTACCTTTGAACATTTACCTGGCAAGTCAAATGTAGTTGCAGATGCTTTATCGCGTCATGTTAGCGTAATAACTGCTGATCCTCCGTTTAGTGCTGAGGATGTAAAGAATGCCCAAAGAACAGATCCCTTGTGGTCTGGTGTGACTGCTTCCTGCTACAGGAAGACCTTATTCTTACTGTGAAGCCACCAGCACCTATCAGTGACTTTGTTATGAACCAAGAATTACTGTATCGCGTAACCGAGCTGGGAACGCCTAGTAGACGGGCATACCAGTTAGTAATTCCTCAGTCACTAGTAAAAGTAGCTTTACAGCTAATTCACGATGCACCAGGTGTTGCACACCCTGGTATGGACCGTTCGATTAAACAAGCAAGATTGAAGTACTTTTGGCCTCGTATGGCAACTGATATTACCGAGTATGTTAAGAAGTGTAGTGTTTGTATGAAACACAAGGGTAATATCAACGGTCCCAATCCTATCCAGATGTATCCCACTACTAGTGAGCCATGGGAAAGAGTTGCAATAGATCTGCTAACTAATTTTCAATGTACAACGCAAGGCAATAAACATCTGTGTGTGATGGTCGATCATTTCACCAGATATTGTGAGTTAGTTCCTATTCCAGACAAGACTGCCGAGACAGTAGCTAAAGCGTTTAAGGAACGTATAATATGTAGACACACCACTCCTAAATCCTTAGTATCCGATAATGGAGGTGAATTTTGTAACGAGATTCTAGAAAACCTATGTGCCTTGTATAAGATTACTAAATCTACCATTGTTCCACACCATCCTGCCAGCAATGGTTTAGCAGAAAGAACTAATTAAAAAGTACTCGATGTCTTGAGAGCCACTGTTAATCCCAATAGTTCAACCTGGGATGAAGTTATACCTGATGTTCAATGTGCTATAAATTCTGCTTTCAATGCTTCTATAGGTGATACGCCGCATTACGCCTTGTATGGTGTTGACAAGCGTTTGCCTTATGAGTTGTTATATTCTAATCCAAAACCGTCGTATAACCCTGATGATTTCATAGCAACTCGTACCAGCCAAGCTCAGAGTGTTTTCAGAAGAATCCGTGAAATACTTCATAAGTCAACAGCAGAATTTACTAGAGTAACTAATACTAAAGCCAAACCGACTAAAGTTCAAGTAGGGTCCAGAGTCATGTTGTTCAACTTTAACAAAACTTCAGCAATGCCTAAATTAGACCAAAGGTTTGTTGGCCCATATCGAGTAGTTGAACATATCAAGGGCAATAAGTATAAAGTTAGAGAACTTAGTACGGGTAAGTGTAAAGAAGCACATTTAGATCATATGAAGTTAGTATGTGACGAAGACGAAGCCCCTGACAACCAGACTGTTGTGACTGACAATGATAATCCGTCTGACCCCGTACCTTCAACTTCTAGTAGTGAGTCAGAGGAACAACCTGATTGTCGTTACTCCTTGCGTACACGACAAGTGTTGAGAAACCCCCAAGTATCATTTGTTGATATCAGTGTAGACCCTCCTCAATCAGAAGTTGAGTTACCTACTGTAACAGAGTTTGATCCACCCAGAGATGATAATCATTCTGTATATGTAAATCTTACCCTAGCAGAGTTGGGGTTAAATGTAAATAGACTGTACAATTAGATGATTGAGTTAAGAGAAATTGTCGACTGTGTGTTTTGTTACTAAGTGTTCATTATCTAGAATTTTTTTTTTTGTGTGTTCATGTTCCCTGCGAGTTCTGAGCTTTAACAGTTGACCGTGCTAGCCGAGTCTCTCTTTTCTGTTAAAACTTCTTCCTTGTAAATATATTTATTCTTCCTCAGAACCCGCTGAGTGCATGAATATAGATTGATCGATCAAATTTGCAATTGTTTTATATATAATCCATTATATCTAGATCCATTAAATTTCTCTTACGTACCATTAACTCAAGAAGTGCGAGAGTAAGATTAATCTTGATCAGTTCAAAGTTATAATGTGTTTGCTATTGTATAGATTCACCCAGTACCACCTGTCTGTTCAGCCTATAGAGTTGTATAGTATGCCGAGACGTCATACGATAACATGGCCGAGCTGTCGTGTCAGTATACATATATACACTTGTTTAGTGTATCTTTATAAAGCTGGTCCCTTTGCGTGTGACGTCACGGTACCCGCTGACGTCAGAGGCTCAGCGCATGTGCACAGCCTATCATAGGCAGACGGCCTCACTACGTTAGACCTACAGGCGAGACAGAAGGTGTGCTGGACTCTCCTCTAATTACTGTAAATATACCGTAACCATCCAACAAGGAGTATCTTTGACCTCCTATATATCTCTCCCAAGACCCACATGACAGTAATATACTTTCTACATATTTATCTATACAGGTTATTTACATTTAACCCCAACTCTGCTAGGGTGAGATTGATATAGTCTGAATGATTATCATCTCTGGGTTGATCAAACTCTGTTACAATAGGTAACTCAACTTCTGATTGAGGGGGATCTACACTGATATCCACAAATGATACTTAAGGATTTCTCAACACTTGTCGTTTACGTAGGGAATAACGACATTCAAGTTGATCTGACTGATCATTAGAGGTAGAGGGTACAGCAACAGGAGAATTATCTGATTCTGTCTCGTTTATCTGATTGTCAGGGGTGTCAGGGACTTCGTCATCATTGCAAACTAATTTCATATGATCTAAATGCGATCCTTTAAACTGACCCGTACTAATTTCTCTAACTTTATACTTATTGTCATTAATATGTTCGACTACTCTGTAAGAACTGACAAACTTTTGGTCTAGTTTTGGCATTGCTGAAGTTTTGTTAAAGTTAGTCAACATAACTCTCGAACCTACTTTAACTTTGGTCGGTTTGGCTCGAGTGTTAGTTACTCTAGTAAATTCTGCTGTTGACTTATGAAGTGTTTCATGAATTCATCTGAAAACACTCTGAGCTTGACTGGTACAAACTGCTATGAAATCATCAGGATTGTAAGTCGGTTTCGGATTAGAATATAACAGCTCATAAGGCAAATGCTTATCAACACCGTACTATGCATAATGAGGGGTGTCACCTTTAGAAGCATTAAAGGCAGAATTTATTGCACACTGCACATCAGGAATGACTTCATCCCAGGTTACACTATTGGGATTGATGGTGGCTCTCAAGACGTCAAGTACTTTCTTATTCGTTCTTTCTGCTATCCCATTACTAGCAGGATGGTGCAGAACAATGGTTGATTTAGTAATCTTATACAAAGAACACAAGTTTTCTAGGATCTCATTACAAAATTCACCTCCATTATCTGTTATGAGGGACTTAGGAGTGGTATGTCTGCAGATTATACTTTCCTTGAACGCTTTTGCTACTGTCTCGGGAGTCTTATCTGCAATAGGCACTAACTCACAATATCTGGTAAAATGATCGACCATCACACACAGATGTTTGTTTCCTTGGAGGGAACATTGAAAATTAGTCAACAGATCTAGTGCAACTCTTTCCCATGGATTAGGACCAGTAACATTACCTTTATGTTTCATACAGACACTACATTTCTTAACATACTCAGTAATATCAGTGGACATACGAGGCCAAAAGTATTTCAATATGGCTTGTTTTACAGAACGATCCATACCAGGGTGTGCAACACCTGGTACATAATGAACTAGCTGCAAGGCTACTTTCACTAGTGACTGTGGAATTACTAACTGGTATACCCCTCTACTAGGAGTACCCAGCTCGGTAGGGCGATACAGTAATTCTTGGTTCATGATAAAGTCACTGATGGGTGCTGGTGGCTTCACAGTGAGAATAAGATCTTCCTGGAGCAGGAATCGAATCACACCAGACCACATGGGATCTGTTCTTTGGGCATTCTTTACATCCTCAGCACTAAATGGAGGATCAGCAGTTACTACACTGACATGACGCGATAAAGCATCAGCAACTACATTGGATTTGCCAGGTAAATGTTCAAAAGTGGGGTTGAACTCTTGGATCGTCAAAGACCATCTGGCTAGTCTTCCAGTGGGTTGTTTATTCTGGAATTAGGGTATCAATGGGGCATGATCTGTTAAGACATGAACAGTGTACTGATAAATGATATCTCAGAAGTGCTTTAAAGACCATACTATAGCTAAAGCTTCTTGCTCAGTAACTGTATAATTATGTTCAGCTTTAGTAAGGACTCGGCTAGCAAATGCAACTGCATTGTACGTGCTACGGTCTTTTGTGCAAGGACTGCAACAATGCCTATTGAACTATCATCAGTGGTCAGGTAGAAAGGCTGTGAAAAATCTGGAAATTTCAAAATAGGAGCAGATGTTAGCCTTTCTTTGAGAGTTTGGAATGCTCTTTCTTGACGGAAGGTCCAAACAAATGGAGCATCTTTCTTAAGCAACTCAGTTAAAGGAGCTACTGTTGAAGAAAAATTAGCAATGAATGATCTATAAAAACCTGCTAAGCCCACAAAGGATCTTACAGCATCAGCGGTTTTGGGAGATGGAAATTTTAATACTGCAGTTACTTTACTTTGGTCAGTCGTAACCCCTCTAGGAGTGACTACGTGACCAAGAAACTTGATTTCTGATCTGGAAAATTGGCATTTGGAGAGTTTGATCTTTAAATTGGCTTCTTCAAGCTTACCAAGTACTACATCATGTTTTTTTAAGTGCGTATCTACGTCTTGTGACATGACAATCACATCATCTAAGTACCTAAGTACACCATAAGTGCATTACCTATGAGACCTCTAAAGATATTGGTCATGAGCCTCGAGAATGTGATAGGTGATGATCTTAACCCAAAGGCCATACGGAGGACGTGAAAATGACCTGTTGGAGTGGAGAATGCGGTGAGCTCTTGGCTGTCCTCGTGAAGAGGGACTTGCCAAAACCCTTGTAACAAATCTAGGGTCGAGAAAACTTTGTTATCTCCGATGATGTTACGTAAAAGATCACCAAGTACAGGAAGTGGGAAGCGATCTGGAATTGTTTTCGCATTTAAGTTCCTAAAGTCAATCACTGGGCGCCAAGTACCGTCCTTCTTAGGTACTAAGATCAGGGGTGCATTCCAGGGTGAATTGCTAGGTGCGATAACACCATCATCAAGCATCTGGTTGATTAACTTCTCTACGACAGCATTCTGTACGCAGGTACATAATTAGTCTAGTACCAGGTTCGAGTGGAATACGATGGGACAATAAGTTCGTTATACCCATCTTCTCACCTAGTAAGGCAATGGCTTTACGACGTTTGTTCAACAGATTCAACAAACGTGTGACTTCATCTGGGAAGTCAGTAGGAGCTAAGTCTTTCTCTTCTACTGGTGGAATGGATTGATCCAGTGAAGTTGATGGATCCTCCCCGGTTGAAATAGCACCGACCCACTGGTCAGGTGACAACTCATCCCCAACCGGAACAGGGTAAGGATAGTGAACAAGGTCAACAATGTTTGTGTTTGTTCGGAGCCGAACACTATGACCGAAAGTATTGGCAAGGAAGAAATGGATCTTCCGATCTCTTACAACATGTAAGGATGGCTCGACAAACAAACCCTTCACTTTACAGGAATCACTGCAACTAGAACCTTACACCATCTGCAACATGAGGGACAACAACAGACACTCTAGTGAGGGCACTATCTGCTACAGAAACGTCTTTCTGCAAGCAGCAGTGCTGGCAGCATGCTAGCAGTGAGCAGCAGTGCTGGCAGCATGCTAGCATGAGCAGCAGTGCTGCAGCAGCTAGATGAACAGCAGTTCTGGCAGCATGATAGCAGTGAACAGCAGTAGTGGTAGCATGATAGCTGTGAACAGCAGTGGTGGTAGCATGCTAACAGTAAACAGCAGTGCTGGCAGCATGCTAGCAGTGAGCAGCAGTGCTGGCAGCATGCTAACAGTAAACAGCAGTGCTGGCAGCATGCTAGCAGTGAGCAGCAGTGCTGGCAGCATGCTAACAGTAAACAGCAGTGCTGGCAGCATGCTAGCAGTGAGCAGCAGTGCTGGCAGCATGCTAGTAGTAAGCAGCAGTGCTGGCAGCATGCTAACAGTAAACAGCAGTGCTGGCAGCATGCTAGTAGTGAGCAGCAGTGCTGGCAGCATGCTAGTTGTGAGCAGCAGTGCTGGCAGCATGCTAGTAGTGAGCAGCAGTGCTGGCAGCATGCTAACAGTGAGCAGCAGTGCTGGCAGCATGCTAGTAGTGAGCAGCAGTGCTGGCAGCATGCTAACAGTGAGCAGCAGTGCTGGCAGCATGCTAGTAGTGAGCAGCAGTGCTGGCAGCATGCTAGTAGTAAGCAGCAGTGCTGGCAGCATGCTATCAGTGAGCAGCAGTGCTGGCAGCATGCTAACAGTAAACAGCAGTGCTGGCAGCATGCTAGTAGTGAGCAGCAGTGCTGGCAGCATGCTAGTAGTGAGCAGCAGTGCTGGCAGCATGCTAGTAGTAAGCAGCAGTGCTGGCAGCATGCTAACAGTAAACAGCAGTGCTGGCAGCATGCTATCAGTGAGCAGCAGTGTTGGCAGCATGCTAACAGTAAACAGCAGTGCTGGCAGCATGCTAGTAGTAAGCAGCAGTGCTGGCAGCATGCTAACAGTAAACAGCAGTGCTGGCAGCATGCTAGTAGTGAGCAGCAGTGCTGGCAGCATGCTAGTAGTGAGCAGCAGTGCTGGCAGCATGCTAGTAGTAAGCAGCAGTGCTGGCAGCATGCTAACAGTGAGCAGCAGTGCTGGCAGCATGCTAGTAGTGAGCAGCAGTGCTGGCAGCATGCTAGTAGTGAGCAGCAGTGCTGGCAGCATGCTAGTAGTAAGCAGCAGTGCTGGCAGCATGCTAACAGTAAACAGCAGTGCTGGCAGCATGCTAGTAGTGAGCAGCAGTGCTGGCAGCATGCTAGTAGTGAGCAGCAGTGCTGGCAGCATGCTAGTAGTAAGCAGCAGTGCTGGCAGCATGCTAACAGTAAACAGCAGTGCTGGCAGCATGCTAGTAGTGAGCAGCAGTGCTGGCAGCATGCTAACAGTGAACAGCAGTAGTGGTAGCATGCTAGCAGTGAGCAGCAGTGCTGGCAACATGCTAACAGTGAGCAGCAGTGCTGGCAGCATGCTAGCAGTGAGCAGCAGTGCTGGCAGCATGCTAGTTGTGAGCAGCAGTGCTGGCAGCATGCTAGTAGTAACAGCAGTGCTGGCAGCATGCTATCAGTGAGCAGCAGTGCTGGCAGCATGCTAACAGTGAGCAGCAGTGCTGGCAGCATGCTAGTAGTAAGCAGCAGTGCTGGCAGCATGCTAGTAGTAAGCAGCAGTGCTGGCAGCATGCTAGTAGTAAGCAGCAGTGCTAAGAGCAGTGCTAGCAGCATACTACTAGTAAACAACAGTGCTGGCAGTGAGCAGAGTGCTAGCAGCATTCTAACAGTGAGAAGCAGTGCTAATAGAATGCTAGTTTCCATAACTAGGAACTTCAAACACAAAACACCAGATGCCTTATTGACTATCTATAGTATATATGTTAGATCACGTCTTCAATATGTTGTCTAGTATTGGTCTCCAAACTTACTAAAAGGTCGAGATGTGTTAGAGAGGTACAGTGGTGCGTTACCACACACACATTGGTTCCTGGAGTCTAACCCCACCAAGTGCTAATGTATGAAGATTGGGGAAGATCAAAGACAAAGTATAGTCTAGGGGGCCAAAGACTGCAAACCTCACTCAAGGAAAAGGATCTTGGGGTGAGCATAATACCGAGCACATCTCCTGAGGCGCACATCAACAAGATAACTGCTGCAGCATATGGGCGCCTGGCAAACCTGAGAATAGCGTTCCTATACCTCAGTAAGGAATCGTTCAAGACTGTACACCGTGTTCATCAGGCCCATACTGGAGTATGCAGCACCAGTTTGTTGCAAAGGTTTGCAACATCACTAGTTCTAGAACTTAGCGGCATGTCCTACGAGAATAAGTTAAAGGAAATCAACCTGACGACACTGGAAGAGAGGAGAGACAGGGGCACATGATAAAGACATAAAATACTGAGAGGAATCGACAAGGTGGACACAGATAGGATGTTCCAGAGATGGGACACAGCAACAAGGGGACACAGCAAAAAGGGGGACACGGCAACAAGGGGACACGGCAACAAGGGATCATAGCAACAAGGGGACACAGCAACAAGGGGACACGGCAACAAGGGGACACGGCAACAAGGGATCATAGCAACAAGGGGACGCGATTGGAAGTTGAAGACTCAGATGAGTCACAGGGATGTTAGGAAGTACTTCTTCAACCACATGGTTGTCAGGAATTGGAATAGTCTGAAGAGTGACGTAGTGGAGGAAGGATCCATACATAGCTTTAAGAAGAGGTATGATAAAGCTCATGGAGCAAGGAAAGAGTGGACCTAGTAGCGATCAGTGAAGAGGCGGGGTTAGGAGCTGTGAATCGACCCCTGAAACCACATATAGGTGAGTACACACACACATCCATCTCCCTCTAACGTCACCCAACCTTCCTTCCTTCCTTCCTTCCTTCCTTCCTTCCTTCCTTCCTTCCTTCCTTCCTTCATTCATTCATTCATCGTTTCCCTGACCTCTTATTCCTTCCCAGCGACCTCACATATTATGCTCCTCCCTCTCCTCCTCCCCTTCCCTCTCCCTCCCTCTTCCCTCTCCTCTCCCCTCACGCCCCCACCTTTCCCTCCCTCCTCCCCCACACTTCCCTTACATCCTCCCCCTCCAAAAAGCCCCGCCTCTTCAACGCCCCTCTTCTGTCGGCACCTCATTGGCTGGGCACCCTGCCAGCACCGCAGGTGTTCCACCACCTCCCCACCCCTCCCCACCACCTCCCTACCCCTCCCCGCCCCTCCCCACCCCTCCCCACCCCTCCCCCACCCCTCCCCACCCCTCCCCACCCCTCTCCCTTCTTCCCCTCCCTTCTCTCTACACCCCTCCCAGTTATATTCTCCCCTCCCAACACACGCACCCATCCTACACTATCAGTCCATTCCCCTCCCTACCAGCAACCCTCCCCGCTCCTTACCAATACCCTCCTCCCCTTAGATATATCCACCCCCTTCCACCTTTCCCCAACACAAGATGTAATTCTTAAAATCAGGTGGGATAGAAGAATTTAGATTTAGCTTTTGCCGCTGTAGAGGCTAGTTCATTGTGTCCCTATCCATCCTGTGGATGGTAGTGGCTAGTTTATTGTGTCTCAATATCCATCCTGTGGATGGTAGTGGCTAGTTTATTATGTACCCCATATCCATCCATGGATGGTAACGTGAGAGGATATGGAACAAGGCCCCAAAAGGGTTAACAGGTGTACATCTGGATTTATATGTACAGTTCACTTATCTGTTACAAACAAATTTAGGAAATCTGCTTAATATATCTGGTATCTTATTTCCATTAATAAGATATCTTGATATCTCACATAGGTTGATATACTGTCTATCACTATATTCCTCAATAAGTGGACAATTAAGCACATAGTATCCAAGACAGTGACCATATGCCTGGCCACATATCTTGCATTTGGTTTGATCATCATATGTGTGTCTGTCAGACTGTCACGAGTACTTGTAACCAAACCTAAGCCTGGCCACTACAACATCAGTCAGTCTGTGTGTCAGCCAGACTGCCAATAGTACTTGTAAGCTAATCTAAGCCTGGCTACAACATCAGTCTGTTCACATTACAAATAGTTCCATAAACATTATTATCTACCTTCATGTTGTCATTCTGGGTTATAGATCTACTCAGTCTTCTAACTACATTCCTATAACACCCACTTTCATTATTTACTTCTCTCCTAATATTATTCCTAATGCTGGACACAGACACACCAAACTCACATTCCACATTTTCCTTCTGGGTGCCGTGTTTGTCTAACATAACTTTATCATGGAGGAGGAATGCAGTGTGTGTGATGGAATCCATAACAATTGTCCATTAATTGTTTTCCCCCAGAGGTTTGAGTATCCGTACGTGGCTTCTCCAATGAGCATGTTGTTAGAGTCATTATGTGAGTCAGGAAGCTTCAGTGATAACACAAAGTCAGTCATAACACAGATCAACAAAGGTTTCAGTTGATAGGTAAGAAGCAGTGGAGATGTAAAAATTATGTAATCAGTCCATCACCCTTGAAGACGAAGTTTGGCAGTGGTCAGTCCTCAGCCAGGAGATGAGTTCTGTTCCAGAACATGTGAAGCTGAAGCCACAGTTTGAAGACTTATATACTGTCAAAGGTGAGGCGAAGATAATCTTGACGCCAAGAGACACGGAGCCCACTGGTAGCACTATTAAAATAAAGATAAGTTAAGATAAGATTTCTTCAGATTTTTAACCCCGAAGGTTAGCCACCCAGGATAACCCAAGAAAGTCAGTGCATCATCGAGGACTGTCTGTCTTATTTCATTGGGGTCCTTAATCTTGTCCCCCAGGATGCGACCCACACCAGTCGACTAACAACCCAGGTACCTATTTGCTGCTAGGTGAACATGACAACAGGTGTAAGGAAACACGTCGAAATGTTTCTACCCGCCGGGAATCGAACCCGGCCCTCCGTGTGGAAGCGAGAGCTCTGGCCACCAGACCACCGGGAGATGCTGAGAGCGTATCATCTACTGGGAGGTCCAAGGACCCCAATGGAATTACAAGAACTCCAATGGAATTACAAGACCCCGAATGGAATTACAAGGATCCCAATGTAATTACAAGGATCCCAATGGAAATAAATCACTTTGTCTGACTTTTATGGGTTATCCTGCCAGGTAATTTACACTTATATTACTATGTATGATAATTATACTTATGTGTACATGTATCTAACTTACTTACCTGGTTCCCCAAGATTTATTTCCAGCAGTCTTACCTCGACTCCGTGCAGACGCTGGTGACCGCTGTGACCGCTGTGACCGCTGTGACCGCTGTGACCGCTGTGACCACTGTGACCGATGTGACCGCTGTGACCACTGTGACCACTGCTGACCGCTGTGACCGCTGGCCCTGTGACCGACCACTGTGACCGACTGTGACCGCTGACCACTGTGACCGCTGTGACCACTGTGACCGCTGTGACCACTGTGACCGCTGTGACCACTGTGACCGCTGTGACCACTGTGACCGCTGTGACCACGACCACTGTGACCCTGGACCGGACGTGACCGCTGTGACCGCTGTGACCGCTGTGACCGCTGTGACCACTGTGACCGCTGTGACCACTGTGACCGCTGTGACCCTGTGACCGCTGTGACCGCTGTGACCGCTGTGACCGCTGTGACCGCTGTGACCTGTGACCACTGCACTGTGACCACTGTGACCCTGTGACCGCTGTGACCACTGTGACCACTGTGACCGCTGTGACCGGCACTGTGACCACTGTGACCATGCCCTGTGACCACTGTGACCTGCGCCTGTGACCGCTGTGACCGCTGTGACCGCTGTGACCACTGTGACCACTGTGACCCTGTGACCACTGTGACCGCTGACCATGTGACCGCTGTGACCGCTGTGACCGCTGTGACCGCTGTGACCACTGTGACCACTGTGACCACTGTGACCACTGTGACCGCTGTGACCGCTGTGACCGCTGTGACCGCTGTGACCGCTGTGACCACTGTGACCACTGTGACCGCTGTGACCGCTGTGACCGCTGTGACCACTGTGACCGCTGTGACCACTGTGACCGCTGTGACCACTGTGACCGCTGTGACCACTGTGACCGCTGTGACCGCTGTGACCACTGTGACCGCTGTGACCACTGTGACCGCTGTGACCACTGTGACCACTGTGACCGCTGTGACCGCTGTGACCGCTGTGACCACTGTAACCGCTGTGACCACTGTGACCGCTGTGACCGCTGTGACCGCTGTGACCACTGTGACCGCTGCCGACCATGACCACGCTGTGACCGCTGTGACCTCGCTGTGACCGCTGTGACGTGCCTGTGACCACTGTGACCGCTGTGACCGCTGTGACCGCTGTGACCGCTGTGACCGCTGTGACCACTGTAACCGCTGTGACCGCTGTGACCGCTGTGACCACTGTGACCGCTGTGACCGCTGTGACCGCTGTGACCGCTGTGACCGCTGTGACCGCTGTGACCGCTGTGACCGCTGTGACCACTGTGACCGCTGTGACCGCTGTGACCGCTGTGACCGCTGTGACCGCTGTGACCGCTGTGACCACTGTGACCGCTGTGACCACTGCCACTGTGACCGCTGTGACCGCTGTGACCACTGTAACCGCTGTGACCGCTGTGACCGCTGTGACCGCTGTGACCACTGTAACCGCTGTGACCGCTGTGACCGCTGTGACCACTGTAACCGCTGTGACCGCTGTGACCGCTGTGACCACTGTAACCGCTGTGACCGCTGTGACCGCTGTGACCACTGTAACCGCTGTGACCGCTGTGACCGCTGTGACCACTGTAACCGCTGTGACCGCTGTGACCGCTGTGACCGCTGTGACCGCTGTGACCACTGTGACCGCTGTGACCGCTGTGACCACTGTGACCGCTGTGACCGCTGTGACCGCTGTGACCACTGTGACCGCTGTGACCGCTGTGACCGCTGTGACCGCTGTGACCACTGTAACCGCTGTGACCGCTGTGACCGCTGTGACCACTGTAACCGCTGTGACCGCTGTGACCGCTGTGACCACTGTGACCGCTGTGACCGCTGACACCAAGACTGTACCATCGTGGGGAAGATATCAAGGAATCCTGACCATCATTTTGATGGTCGACTACTGCAGGAGACTGCTGCGGGAGAGAGATACTTGACTATCAGTTTGATGGTCGACTACTGATAAAGCTGGACACAATGTAGTTGTTGAACTGATCGAGTTCAGTGAGATAACTTTGTGTCGAAGAAGAAGAAGAAGAAGAAGAAGAAGAAGAAGAAGAAGAAGAAGAAGAAGAAGAAGAAGAAGAAGAAGAAGAAGAAAGAAGAAGAAGAAGAAGAAGAAGAAGAAGAAGAGGAGGAGGAAGAGGAGGAGGAGGAGGAGGAGGAGGAGGAGGAGGAGGAGGAGGAGGAGGAGGAGGAGGAGGAGGAAGGTGAACCGGTAATATCCAACTTCAAAGTCGTACCATAGTGAACAACCTTGACGCTGTTGGCTTACTAACGACGCCCCCCCCCCATTCTCTCTCTTTCTCTCTCTCTCTCCCTCTCCCCCCCCGGGGTTACCTCTCCCCTCCCCCCGGGGTTACCTCTCCTCCCCCCGGGGTTACCTCTCCCTCCCCCGGGGTTACCTCTCCCCTCCCCCCCGGGGTTACCTCTCCCCTCCCCCCCGGGGTTACGATGCAACACGCTGGCGAGAGAATTCGACTCACAATCAAAAGGTCCTGGGTTCGATTCCCAGGCGCTGAGAAACACGGGGGTCACGAGGATGCACAGTAATGAGAAACAAACAATATACCACGTGTTCATGAGAGATGTCTCACATCCACCTTACCCTCGCGGATCTTGTTCCGCTACACCGGTACACCGGTACCACACCGGTACACCGGTACCACACCGGTACACCGGTACCACACCGGTACCACACCGGTACCACACCGGTACACCGGTACCACACCGGTACACCGGTACCACACCGGTACACCGGTACCACACCAATACCACACCGGTACACCGGTACACCGGTACCATACCGGTACCACACCGGTACACCGGTACACCGGTTCCACACCGGTACACCGGTACACCGGTACCACACCGGTACACCGGTACACCGGTACACCGGAACCACACCGGTACACCGGTACCACACCGGGACGAGATCCGCGTAAATACTGGTATTGTAACGTACCTGGGGGGTCACAGCTGGAGTCACAACTGGAGTTACAGCTGGAGTCACAACTGGAGTTACAGCTGGAGTTACAGCTGGAGTCACAACTGGAGTTACAGCTGGAGTCACAACTGGAGTCACAGCTGGAGTCACAACTGGAGTTACAGCTGGAGTCACAACTGGAGTCACAGCTGGAGTCACAACTGGAGTTACAGCTGGAGTCACAACTGGAGTCACAGCTGGGGTCACAACTGGAGTCACAGCTGGAGTCACAACTGGAGTCACAGCTGGGGTTACAGCTGGAGTCACAACTGGAGTCACAGCTGGAGTCACAACTGGAGTTACAGCTGGAGTCACAACTGGAGTCACAGCTGGGGTTACAGATGGAGTCACAACTGGAGTCACAGCTTGGGTTACAACAGGCAACAGCATACACTATCTTACCCTGAGAAAACTTTTCATCATTCCACCTGTTGCTACTCCTGCAACATTGCACAGCTCCTGATGACGCACGGAGATGCATGAAAGATCCTTATCTGAAGATTTCCATCCCCTGTGGCTTGTTCTTGTATTGTTAAGATCCGAGGTCTGCTATTATCTTATCTTGTCATATATATATATATATATATATATATATATATATATATATATATATATATATATATATATATATATATATATATATATATATATATATATATATATATATATATATATATATATATATATATATATATATATATATATATATATATATATATATATATATATATATATTATGTTAGACATTGTCTTGGTCGGGGAGAGATAAAGTAGGTCGTGTTTATTCTCAACTGAGTAAACACGTCGAATTGCTTTCACAAGCAAGCATGCAAAAAATAACACACACACACACACACACTCTTCACTACATGTTTGTACCCACTCCCTATCCTCATCACAGATGCTGCCGTAACTATTCCTTAAGCTGTGGAACATCCTCTTCTACCACTTGGTCATTCAATATTCTCCACCTCCTGACACCCCTTCGGATAATTTGCATAATTACCTTCCACCTTAACCTCCTTTGTGACCAGTTCCCTCCTTGTAATTACTCTATTTCCATCTCCCTTGCTAATTCCAGTAAGTATCCTCTACGTCGTAATCATATCTCCTCTTGTTCTTAATCTCCTGTAATGTGGCAATGTCTTACTGGTTTTAGTTTTAGCTAATTCCCAGTAACTCCAGGAGCAGTTCTTCCTTCAGTCCTTCTTTCAGTCCTTCCTTCAGTTCTTCCTTCAGTTCTCCCTTCAGTTCTTCCTTCAGTCCTTCCTTCATTCCTTCCTTCATTCCTTCCTTCAGTTCTTCGTTAAGTCCTTCCTTCAATCCTTCCTTCAATTCTTCCTTCAGTCCTTCCTTCAGTCTTTTCAGGTCTTCCTTCACTCCTTTCTTCAGTTCTTCCTTCAGTCCTTCCTTCAGTTCTTCCTTCAGTTCTTCCTTCAGTTCTTCCTTCAGTTCTTCCTTCAGTTCTTCCTTCAGTTCTTCCTTCAGTTCTTCCTTCAGTTCTTCCTTCACTCCTTCCTTCACTCCTTCCTTCAGTTCTTCCTTCAGTCATTCCTTCAGTCCTTCCTTCAGTCCTTCCTTCAGTTCTTCCTTCAGTTCTTCCTTCAGTTCTTCCTTCAGTCCTTCCTTCAGTCCTTCCTTCAATTCTTCCTTCAGTTCTTCTTTCAGTCCTTCCTTCAGTCATTCCTTCAGTCCTTCCTTCAGTCCTTCCTTCAGTCCTTCCTTCAGTCCTTCCTTCAGTCCTTCCTTCAGACCTTCAGTTCTTCCTTCAGTCCTTCCTTCAGTCCTTCCTTCAGACCTTCAGTTCTTCCTTCAGTTTTTCCTTTAGTCCTTCCTTCAGTCCTTCCTTCAGTTCTTCCTTCAGTCCTTCCTTCAGTCCTTCAGTTCTTCCTTCAGTTCTTCCTTTAGTCCTTCCTTCAGTCCTTCCTTCAGTTCTTCCTTCAGTCCTTCCTTCATTTCTTCCTTCAGTTCTTCCTTAAGTCTTTCCTTCACTCTCTGTCCTTCATTCATCCACTGGTGGTGCTGCAGACCCTCACGGGTACGATCTGCGACGTATATTAGGCCATAAAGGAACCCTTGTTGGGGTCTGTGAGTGACAGCGCCCGAGAGACCTGAGCCTCTGATCCTAAAGTCATGTACATGTGTCAGCCGGATGGGTTTAGCGCCCACTTATCATTATAATAATAATAGTAATAATAATAATAATAATAATAATAATAATAATAATAATAATTAAAACTATGTATATATTTGCATATTCTCTGTAATATTCTTAACTCTTGATCTTCTTTTGTTTTCAGAGATCTGTACCATCTGTCGCGCCGGTCTGTGTTCCGTAGCCTGTCTTCTTTATCCATCCCCCAAAAATCTTCACAGCTTTGGTACTTTGTTCTTGTCGGGACCAGGCCAGGAGGTATGAATCGACCCCTGCAACCACAATTAGTGAGTACACACACACACACACACACACATAGGAGGTCAACCTTGAGAAACACTGTCTCACGTCATAACTTGAAGAGTCACTTTACCAGATCAACAACACTGTGTGTGTGTGTGTGTGTGTACTTACCTAATTGTACTCACCTAATTGTGGTTGCAGGGGTCGAGACTCAGCTCCTGGCCCCGCCTCTTCGCTGTCCGCTACTGGGTCTCTGCTCTCCCTGCTCCATGAGCTTTATTATACCTTGTCTTAAAACTATGTATGGTTCCTGCCTCCACTATATCTTTCTCTAGACTATTCCACTTCCTGACTACTCTGTGGCTGAAGAAATGCTTCCTATAATCCCTTTGACTCATCTGAGTCTTCAGCTTCCAGTTGTGTCCCCTTGTTTCTGTGTTCCCTCTCTGGAACATCCTGTCACTGTCTACCTTGTCGATTCCCCGCAGTATTTTATATGTCGTTATCATGTCTCCTCTGACCCTTCTTTCCTCCAGTGTTGTTAGTCCTGTTTCCCTCAACCTTTCTTCATAGGACAGACCCCTGAGTTGTGGAACTAACCTTGTCGCAAACCTTTGCACTTTCTCTAGTTTCTTTACGTGCTTGACCAGGTGTGGGTTCCAGACTGGTGCTGCATACTCTAGTATGGGCCTGACGTACACGGTGTACAGTGTCTTGAACGATTCCTTGTTAAGGTAACGGAACGCTAATCTTAGGTTTGCCAGTCGCCCTGTGTGTGTGTGTGTGTGTGTGTGTGTGTGTGTGTGTGTGTTGTGTGTGTGCGTGTGTGTGTGTATCTAGGTCAGTACTGAGCAAATTACAAGTTATAGTTCCAGTTTTGTAGTGATGAAGGTATTATTGATGACCAGGTGTAGTGAACACCCTCATTGCTGCCAGGGAGGGTGGGAGGGGCACGGCAGGGGCAGGGGAAGTGCTGGTGAGAAGCAGGGGAGGTGCAGGGGAGAGCAGAAATATTGGATATAGTATCAGCAATGTACTGCTTTCACTCTCACTCTCCTTGCATCCTCTGTCTCTCTGTCTCTCTGTCTCTGTCTGTCTCTGTCTGTCTGTCTGTCTGTCTGTCTCTCTCTCAATTCCACAACTATTCACACTCATATTTTTCTCGTATCTTTCTTATTTATATCCCCATTTTCTGTCTCTCCCCCCTTCCCTCTCTTCCCCCTCCCATCTAGTTCTGCATGGCAACACCGGTATGTAGGGGGAGATAGTGGTTAAGGGGTTAAGGGGGAAGGGAACCCTTAATCAGAGCAGAGAGATGAGTGATGAGGAAATTGACAAGATTATTGGCCTAATCTCTCTCTCTCTCTTTCTTTCTGACCAGTTATTTCTGCATCTTCTTCTTCTTGTAACACAGGTGTGGTAACATTAGCGAGGTTATCCCTGGAAGAAACACCAGTGTGCCGGGGTAACATTAGCGAGGTTATCCCTGGAAGAAACACCAGTGTGCCGGGGTAACATTAGCGAGGTTATCCCTGGAAGAAACACCAGTGTGCCGGGGCAACATTAGCGAGGTTATCCCTGGAAGAAACACCAGTGTGCCGGGGTAACATTAGCGAGGTTATCCCTGGAAGAAACACCAGTGTGCCGGGGTAACATTAGCGAGGTTATCCCTGGAAGAAACACCAGTGTGCCGGGGTAACATTAGCGAGGTTATCCCTGGAAGAAACACCAGTGTGCCGGGGCAACATTAGCGAGGTTATCCCTGGAAGAAACACCAGTGTGCCGGGGTAACATTAGCGAGGTTATCCCTGGAAGAAACACCAGTGTGCCGGGGCAACATTAGCGAGGTTATCCCTGGAAGAAACACCAGTGTGCCGGGGTAACATTAGCGAGGTTATCCCTGGAAGAAACACCAGTGTGCCGGGGTAACATTAGCGAGGTTATCCCTGGAAGAAACACCAGTGTGCCGGGGTAACATTAGCGAGGTTATCCCTGGAAGAAACACCAGTGTGCAGGGGCAACATTAGCGAGGTTATCCCTGGAAGAAACACCAGTGTGCCGGGGTAACATTAGCGAGGTTATCCCTGGAAGAAACACCAGTGTGCCGGGGTAACATTAGCGAGGTTATCCCTGGAAGAAACACCAGTGTGCCGGGGTAACATTAGCGAGGTTATCCCTGGAAGAAACACCAGTGTGCTGGGGTAACATTAGCGAGGTTATCCCTGGAAGAAACACCAGTGTGCCGGGGTAACATTAGCGAGGTTATCCCTGGAAGAAACACCAGTGTGCCGGGGTAACATTAGCGAGGTTATCCCTGGAAGAAACACCAGTGTGCCGGGGTAACATTAGCGAGGTTATCCCTGGAAGAAACACCAGTGTGCCGGGTAACATTAGCGAGGTTATCCCTGGAAGAAACACCAGTGTGCTGGGGTAACATTAGCGAGGTTATCCCTGGAAGAAACACCAGTGTGCCGGGGTAACATTAGCGAGGTTATCCCTGGAAGAAACACCAGTGTGCCGGGGTAACATTAGCGAGGTTATCCCTGGAAGAAACACCAGTGTGCCGGGGTAACATTAGCGAGGTTATCCCTGGAAGAAACACCAGTGTGCCGGGGTAACATTAGCGAGGTTATCCCTGGAAGAAACACCAGTGTGCCGGGTAACATTAGCGAGGTTACCCCTTTGGAAGAAACACCAGTGTGCCGGGTAACATTAGCGAGGTTACCCCTGGAAGAAACACCAGTGTGCCGGGGTAACATTAGCGAGGTTATCCCTGGAAGAAACACCAGTGTGCAGGGGTAACATTAGCGAGGTTATCCCTGGAAGAAACACCAGTGCCGGGGTAACATTAGCGAGGTTATCCTGGAAGAAACACCAGTGTGCCGGGGTAACATTAGCGAGGTTATCCCTGGAAGAAACACCAGTGTGCCGGGGTAACATTAGCGAGGTTATCCCTGGAAGAAACACCAGTGTGCCGGGGTAACATTAGCGAGGTTATCCCTGGAAGAAACACCAGTGTGCCGGGAACATTAGCGAGGTTATCCCTGGAAGAAACACCAGTGTGCCGGGGTAACATTAGCGAGGTTATCCCTGGAAGAAACACCAGTGTGCCGGGTAACATTAGCGAGGTTATCCCTGGAAGAAACACCAGTGTGCCGGGGTAACATTAGCGAGGTTATCCCTGGAAGAAACACCAGTGTGCCGGGTAACATTAGCGAGGTTATCCCTGGAAGAAACACCAGTGTGCTGGGGTAACATTAGCGAGGTTATCCCTGGAAGAAACACCAGTGTGCCGGGGTAACATTAGCGAGGTTATCCCTGGAAGAAACACCAGTGTGCCGGGGTAACATTAGCGAGGTTATCCTTGGAAGAAACACCAGTGCGGGGTAACATTAGCGAGGTTATCCCTGGAAGAAACACCAGTGTGCCAGGGTAACATTAGCGAGGTTATCCCTGGAAGAAACACCAGTGTGCCGGGGTAACATTAGCGAGGTTATCCCTGGAAGAAACACCAGTGTGCCGGGGTAACATTAGCGAGGTTATCCCTGGAAGAAACACCAGTGTGCCGGGGCAACATTAGCGAGGTTATCCCTGGAAGAAACACCAGTGTCCGGGTAACATTAGCGAGGTTATCCCTGGAAGAAACACCAGTGTGCCGGGGCAACATTAGCGAGGTTATCCCTGGAAGAAACACCAGTGTGCCGGGGCAACATTAGCGAGGTTATCCCTGGAAGAAACACCATGTGCCGGGGTAACATTAGCGAGGTTATCCCTGGAAGAAACACCAGTGTGCCGGGGCAACATTAGCGAGGTTATCCCTGGAAGAAACACCAGTGTGCCGGGGTAACATTAGCGAGGTTATCCCTGGAAGAAACACCAGTGTGCTGGGGCAACATTAGCGAGGTTATCCCTGGAAGAAACACCAGTGTGCCGGGGTAACATTAGCGAGGTTATCCCTGGAAGAAACACCAGTGTGCCGGGGTAACATTAGCGAGGTTATCCCTGGAAGAAACACCAGTGTGCTGGGGTAACATTAGCGAGGTTATCCCTGGAAGAAACACCAGTGTGCCGGGGCAACATTAGCGAGGTTAACCCTGGAAGAAACACCAGTGTGCCAGGGTAACATTAGCGAGGTTATCCCTGGAAGAAACACCAGTGTGCCGGGGCAACATTAGCGAGGTTATCCCTGGAAGAAACACCAGTGTGCCGGGGTAACATTAGCGAGGTTATCCCTGGAAGAAACACCAGTGTACCGGGGTAACATTAGCGAGGTTATCCCTGGAAGAAACACCAGTGTGCCGGGGCAACATTAGCGAGGTTATCCCTGGAAGAAACACCAGTGTGCCGGGCAACATTAGCGAGGTTATCCCTGGAAGAAACACCAGTGTGCCGGGGCAACATTAGCGAGGTTATCCCTGGAAGAAACACCAGTGTGCAGGGCAACATTAGCGAGGTTATCCCTGGAAGAAACACCAGTGTGCCGGGGTAACATTAGCGAGGTTATCCCTGGAAGAAACACCAGTGTGCCGGGGCAACATTAGCGAGGTTATCCCTGGAAGAAACACCAGTGTGCCGGGGTAACATTAGCGAGGTTATCCCTGGAAGAAACACCAGTGTGCCGGGGCAACATTAGCGAGGTTATCCCTGGAAGAAACACCAGTGTGCCGGGTAACATTAGCGAGGTTATCCCTGGAAGAAACACCAGTGTGCCGGGGCAACATTAGCGAGGTTATCCCTGGAAGAAACACCAGTGTGCCGGGGCAACATTAGCGAGGTTATCCCTGGAAGAAACACCAGTGTGCCGGGGCAACATTAGCGAGGTTATCCCTGGAAGAAACACCAGTGTGCCGGGGCAACATTAGCGAGGTTATCCCTGGAAGAAACACCAGTGTGCCGGGGCAACATTAGCGAGGTTATCCCTGGAAGAAACACCAGTGTGCCGGGGCAACTCTTACAGAAAACAGGATAACGCTGAGTCGCATCAGTTAGACGGCAATACTTTTAACAACTTTTACCAGTGAATATTCTCAATAACCAGGTTATTAAACTGTTAGTGCTTGTGTTTGTCCAACCTAAATTTGGAACTGCCCGGGGTCATGGCTTCAATGACCCTGCTGGGCAGACTGTTCCACTCATCAACTACCCTATTTCCAAGCCAATATTTTCCTATATCCTTTCTAAATCTAAACTTATCCAATTTGAATCTATTATTGCGGGTTCTCTCTTGGAGAGATATCCTCAAGACCTTATTTATATCCCCCTTATTAATACCCATCTTCCACTTATATACCTCGATCATGTCTCCCTCATTCTTCGTCTTACAAGTGAAGATTACGGAAGATTTCTAATGCTATGAATTAACTTTGTCATTCGTCGCTGAATGTTTTCTAACGAATTTATATCCATTCTGTAAAATGGAGACCAGAACTGAGCTGCATAATCTAGGTGAGGCCTTACTAATGATGTATAAAGCTGTAATATAACCGCTGGACTTCTGTTGCTTACACTTCTTGATATAAATCCAGTAATCTATTTGCTTTATTTCTTACGCTTAGGCATTGCTGACTTGGTTTGAGGTTGCTGCTTACCATAACCCCAGATCTTTTCGCATTCTGTACGGCTGAGTTCAACATTATTAAGCTGGTAGGTGCTAGGGTTATGAACATTCCCGAGCTTTAGAACTTTGCATTTATCTACATTGAACTGCATCTGCCATTTTTCTGACCAGGAATTGAGTTTGTCTAAATCCTCCTGAAGTTCCAGTGACATCTACGTCTGAATCCTTTGTGTCGTTCATCGTGACGCTCCCAGAAGTCGACTCACATTTATCGGGTAGCACGGAGAATCGGTTCGATGTTTCCACAACAGGAGGATTACTACGAATCCTCTTGTTTTCTCAGTCAGTCGCTGAATCTCAAGCTTAGCCACCCTCAGTTCTTCCTTTAGCTGCTGGCAGTGAAAATTGTGATAATGGTTGATGCATTGTTGTTAGTAGTAAAAAGCGGTGGTATTAGTGGTGGTGAAGCGTGGTGGTGGTTTTCGCAATGTGGTGATAGTGGTATTCACATTAATGGTGATGGTATGTAGTCATTGTTTCTGTAACAAAGAATGTTAGTAAACATTAATCAATCTCCTCCTAGTGTACAAGTTCTCTCACGCACACTGAGTAAATATTCCCAGAACGCGTACTGGTTTTCGAACAGAGTTGTAGATGCGTGGAACAATCTTCCGAGTAGGGTGATAGAGGCTAGGACCTTGGGTGGCTTTAAAAGAGATTGGACAAATATATGAGTGGGAGGGGCTGGGTTTGATTAGTGTCGTGAGTACAGGAGTAAATTCTTAGGTAGTGGTGGTTTTGATAAGGACCTGCCTTGTATGGGCCAGTAGGCCTTCTGCAGTGTTCCTCCATTCTTATGTTCTTATGTTCTTATGTGATGGCGGTGTGGAATTTCTTATTTCCTCGTGGGTGATGTCCCTGGAGAGTAAATGTTGTGGAAATATTGACCTGGTCAGTAGGAGTGTCTGGAGTGCTAAGGGCTCGTTACGGCGTGAGCCGTCAGTTGCCCTATAAAATGTAACATTAGAGGTGTTGTGAGAGGGGTTGGATTTGATGGATTTGCACGAGTTAATGGGGTTAGCAAAGCTTATGCCTTGGGTAGCATTGAAAGTGGGTTGGGCAAATGTTTTTGTTTGGTGGGTTTGGGTTTGATCTGCCTAGTATGGACCAGTAGGCCAGTCCGCCTCTGACGGCAGATGGGGCATAAGTCTCCTCTGTTTACCACCGTTTTGCCTTCCTTAAGGAACCCACAGACGGATGATATGGACAGTGAAATGATGCGCCAGCAGTAACAGCTTGGGTGATCAGGCTCTAATCCACCACGAACATAAGAACATAAACAGAGAGGACGTGTCTAGGGTTCTCTGTGGATTGAACCACTTTTGCTCTGTGAAGTGAACCAAGATGCCATCCATTGAGCAACTTACCAGCAGCTTAAGGAGGAATTGAGGGTAGCGAAGCTTGAGATTCGGCGATTGACGGAGGAAAACAAGAGGATTCGTAGTAGTCCTCCTGTTGTGAGTCCTCAGGTCAAGAAGGGAACTTGGGCAGTGGCCGGACTTCAAGGAACGAAGTTGAAGATCAAGAAAACGAATGGAGAGTTAGAAACGATGAAGAAGAAAGAGTCTGCTGTGAAACATCGAATGCCTTCTCCGTGCTACCCGATGAATGTGAGTCGACTACTGGGAACGTCACGACGAACGACACAAA
>WNWK01018977.1:0-38784 GCA_009830355.1 Cherax destructor | reverse complement strand
TTCCTGTGTGAAAACCGAGAGAAAATGATTATTAAAAATAGAGCACATATCATTCTCCTTGTCAGTAAGATGCCCAGAGTTATTTTTAAGGGACCTATCTTATCCCTAACTTTTGTTCTATAAACCTGGAAAAAACTTTTTGGGTTAGTTTTTGAATCCCTAGCAACTTTAATTTCATAGTCCCGTTTAGCTTTTCTTATACCCTTTTTAACGTCCCTCTTAATGTCAGTATACTGATTTATAAGATGACCCTCACCTCTATTTATGCGCCTATAAATTCCTTTCTTCTGCCCTAAAAGATATTTGAGCCTATTATTCATCCATTTTGGGTCATTTCTACTTGATCTAATTTCTTTATATGGGATAAATGTTCTTTGGGCTGCCTGTATAGTGTTAAGAAAGCTGTCATATTGATAGCTCTCTTCGTTACCCCAGTCCACAGTTGATAAGTGTTCTCTAAGCCCATTATAATCTGCTAAGCGAAAGTCTGGGACTGTTACTGAATTATCCCTACTATCATACATCCATTCAATGCTAAAGGTAATTGACTTGTGGTCGCTCGTGCCGAGTTCGTCTGTAATTTCTAAATTATTAACAAGGGATTCCTTGTTTGCCAGAACCAAGTCAAGTAGGTTATTTCCCCTTGTAGGTTCTGTCACAAACTGCTTCAAAAAACAATCCTGAACTACTTCTAAAAAGTCGTTTGATTCTAAATTACCTGTCAAGAAATTCCAATCAATCTGTCTAAAGTTAAAGTCCCCTAGAATCACTACGTTATCATGCCTTGTGGCCTTAACAATTTCCTCCCAAAGTAGTCTCCCTTGTTACCTATTTAAGTTTGGAGGACGATATATCACGTCGAAAATCAATTTTCACACCCCTCTGAAAATTCTATCCAGACAGACTCTGTATGCATTATTTCAGACTTTATACCTGTTTTTATGCAACAATTTAAATGATCACGGACATAGAGGGCCACCCCACCCCCCTTCCCGATACTTCTGTCTACTTGGAGCAATTTAAAACCCTGGATGTGACATTCAGCAGGCATGTCCCGATTTTTCATATTAAACCACGTCTCAGGTATTGCAAAAACATCAATAATTAATGAATTCAGAGAATACTCACTCAGAAATGTTCAAGATATGTCAAAGTATTTTATTACAGACCATTCTGGAAAAATACCTGACTTTGCTCCTGTAAATATAGCATTGACACGTGTGTGTGTGTGTGTATGTATATATGTGTGTATGTGTATGTGTGTATGTATATACATGTATGTGTGTGTATGTGTGTGTGTGTGTATGTATGTGTATATGTATATGTGTGTGTGTGTGACCCAACAATTAAAATTTGCACCAATAACTCATTACAGTTGTGGCTGGGTGTAGACTAATAGATTGCTCATTGCTTTATAATTTGTTCATTAGTGCAACCATGTACAGACGTAAGTAAGTTTGCTTACGTGATTCGTTGCCTTGTGACTGGTGAATTCATTGCCATTGTACCTTGTTCAGCTATCAAAACTTTGGGGCCCAGTCTCTGGACCCTATATATACCTCTGTAATCTGCAAATACCTTTGTAACTTCTCATGATTGTGACCATCTGAGTTCATTACCTTTGTAACTTGCTCAGCTATCAAACTTTGAGGTCCAGTCCCTGGACCCATTATGTACCTCTGTAATCTTTTGACTACCGCCCACAGGATGGGTATGGGATGCATAATAAAGATATCAAACTAATTAACTAACTACCCGCACTAGCAAGTAATCTCAACTCGTCCATCTTATTCCTAGCACTACGTGCTAGCACCATGTGCTTAATTGTCCACTTATTGAGGAATATAGAGATAGACAGTATAATAACCTATGTGACATGTCAAGATATCTTATTCATGAAATAAGATACCAATTGTACTAAGCAAATTTCCTAAATTTGCTTGTAACAGATAATTGAAATGTAGATATAAATCCAAATGTACAATTGTTAACCCTTTGGGGCCTAGTATCTAGGCCTTTTGTGTATCCATATGCTCTTGCGCTACCGTCCACAGGATGGATATGGGTGCACAATAAACTAACCACTTCGGTGGCAAAATCTAATCTGTGTTTTGAGCGATCTTGGTTATGATAGCGATGAGAGCAGATTCTAAACATCGTTTTTATTTTAGGTCTAATCCCTTGATGACAAGTTTAGCTTTATGAAACCTCATAAGATTGTGTGGATTATCTATTTTCAAGTGTATTTATGTTTACTGATAATTTGATTTAGGCTCCACGAATAATTTATCACATCCAGTACATGGCATAGTGTAGACACGAGTGTTGGATTCTGTATTGTGTTTCTCTAAGTTATTAGGCTCTTCATAATGTTGGAATTAATGCTATGTGAGTATTGCTTTGATGGACGAGACTGTAGATTTTCAAATCTAGCCCACTGGGAGAAGAAAGTTTATGTCTGGAGTCATTTTATAATGGTGTGGAGGTTTTAACAACCGTTCTTCTGCAATTGTTGATAAACTTTAAACCCTTTGTGATGGCAGGAAGTGGAACACAAAGAGATAACAAAACATAATTAACAATCTATCTACAGACACTCTTCCCACACAAAACATAGATAATGAGCCATGGGCTCAAGTTTATCACTGACATGCACATGAACAAAATGGAGCTTAATTGTACTAACAAGAATTTCCAATACAGCGACAACATTCAGAAAGGTTTGTTCAGGGATTAATCACCGAAACCCCACGATCTGTTTTCCTCGCCTCTACCTTGCGTACTCTGGTCAGCGATGACTTAATTACGTCACCATTGCCGAAGAGGAGGAAGGAGTGGTGATGTTTACACCCTTGACTACACCTCTAGAATGTTGAACTTCTCCGTAACAGAAACACGTACTAGACGATCTCTAACCAGGAAGCATTCACCAAGCTTCTCTTTCCATCACCCAGACCAGACAATTCCTTAAAGCTCAGAGAACATTAGAAGCTTCTCCTCCTACTTCCCTACAACCGAAGGACTGCCAGCATGAATTGTCTTCCCAAGACCCAGAAACAAGGAGTTGCACTCAGACCTATCTCATCGGGTAATTTGAGTGCACCACTCAGGCTGGCAGGAGTGATGATTAAACATATGTTAAAATCTTGGGTAAAAGCAGTTAACTCACCTCAGACACTCTGATCAAGAACATCAAAGTCATGAATAAGAACCTTGACAGTTGTATCATCACTTTATTATTCGCCAGTCTCTCCACTGGACAATCTATTGCTCTCCTTCGCCAGAAAGTTAGAGACGACCTCCTCTTTTCTCTTCCGGCCAGGGACTTTAAATCGAGTTCAACTGCTTCTCTTTTGACGACACTATGTACATTTATATGGAATGGCCATAAGCTCACCACTTATTGCAGTTATGTTCATCCTATATATGGAACACTTAATAGAAGGAGCTCCAGGAGAGCGAAACGTTGCCACAATAAAATGTCACATTAGTTGCATGTGTGTCCTTTTACTTAATCTCCAGAGGTGTAAGACGGCTACGATATATGGAAAATCTTGGTGATTGTGCCCAGATATATAGACACTACTGCATTTCTCATCATCTATGTGAAACCTCCTATCAGAGTCACAATGGAGGAAGAAAATTTCAATTGCATAACCTTTTCGGTTGTTTTAATTTGAAAAAATGATTACAAAGTTTAAGGAAAACCCACGAAACAAAGATAGCCTCTTGCACTACTTATTACACCATAAAGAATGCACACAGTTATTATATTATTAAGTTATTATGTTATATATACAGTGGACCCCAGGTTTTCGTTATTTTTTCGTTCCAGAATGCTGTTCAAGTGCCATTACCAAACGAATTTATTCTCATAAGGAATAATGTAAAGTACACTAGTCCATTTAGACCCCCAAAAATACACTTACAAAAGCATTTAAAAAAATACACTTACATGAAAGGGAGAGTTTGGAGCAGGACGAACACCGGGGGTCCACTGTATATATATATATATATATATATATATATAGTATATATGTCGTGCCGATTAGGTAAAACTGGTCAATTAGCAAGAACTCGTCTAAAATTAAGTCCTTTCTAAAATGTTCTCTTATACGTTTAAAGATATATTTTTTTCATTTATGTTAATGTAAAAATTTATAATTTTGTACCAAGAGAAACTTTGAAAACCTACCTAACCTTATTACAACAAGCGCAATTTAATTTAGCCTAACCCAACTAAATATATTTTAGATACGTTAACATTAATTTAATAATAAACAAACACAATGAAATATATTTTTTCGTTATGTTCAGAATGATTTTGGGAAATTGTGCATACACAAATTTTCACTTGTCTTATATGGCAAGATGAGTGTTGCTATTTAAGCCAAAATCACAAGTTTTACCTAATCGGCCACGACATATATATATATATATATATATATATATATATATATATATATATATATGTATATATATACAGTATATATATATATATATATATATATATATATATACATATATATATAAATATATATATATATATATATATGTCGTGCCGATTAGGTAAAACTTGCGATTTTAACTAAATGCGCTACTGCCATATAAGACAAGTGAAGAATTGTGTACAATAATTTGCCAAAATCATTCTGAACATAACGAAAAAATATATTTCATTGTGTTTGTTATTATTAAATTAATATTAACGTATCTAAAATATATTTATTTGGGTTAGGCTAAATAAATTGCTGTTGTAACTAAGGTTAAGTAGTTTTCAAAGTTTCTCTTGGTACAAATATAAATTCTTATATTACCATAAATGAAAAATATATCTTTAAACGTATAAGAGAAAATTTTAGAAAGGACTTAAATTTAAATGAGTTCTTGCTAATTGACAGTTTACCTAATCGCTGACATATATATATATATACCGTATATATATATTTTTTTCAACAAGTTGGCCGTCTCCGCCGAGGCAGGGTGACCCAAAAAAAGAAAATCCCCAAAAAGAAAATACTTTCATCATCATTCAACACTTTCACCTCACTCATACATAATCACTGTCTTTGTGAGGCGCTCAGATACTACAGTTTAGATTAGCCCCTCCAAACTGTCACAATCCCAGACCCCTCCTTTAAAGTGCAGTCATTGTACTTCCTTTTCCCAGGACTCAAGTCCAGCTAAATCAATAACCGGTTTCCCTGATTCCTTTCACTAAATATTACCCTGCTCACACTCCAACAGCTCCTCAGGTCCCAAAATCCATTCGTCTCCATTCCTCCTATCTAGCTCACACACGCTTGCTGAAGTCCAAGCCCTTGCCCACAAAACCTCCTTTCCCCTCCCTCAACCTTTCGGACGACCCCTACCCCTCCTTCCTTCCCCTATAGATTTATACGCTCTCCAAGTCATTCTACTTTGATCCATTCTCTCTAAATGACCAAACCACCAAACCACCTCAACAACCCTCTTCCGCCCTCTGACAAATACTTTTAGTAACTCCACACCTTCTCCTAATTTCCACATTCCGAATTTTCTGCATAATATTTACACCACACAGGACATCTCCACTGCCTCCAGCCTCCTCCTCGCTGCAGCATTTGCAACCATGCTTCACACCCATATAGAGTGTTGGTACCACTATACTTTCATACATTCCCTTCTTTGCATCCATGGATAACCTTTTTTGTCTCCACAGATACCTCAACGCACCACTCACCTTTTTTCCTTCATCAATTCTATGGTTAACCTCATCCTTCATAAACCCATCCGCTGACACGTCAACCCCCAAATATCTGAAAACATTTACTCCTTCCATAATCCCTCTCTCCAATGTGATATCCAATTTTTCTTTATTTAAATCGTTTGATACCCTCATCACCTTACTCTTATCTATGTTCACTTTCACTGTCACCTCTCATTTTGCATTTAATTCCCATAATTTAATCCCACCCCTCTTCCCAACACCCTATCATTTACTTCTTTACAACCCCATCTATAAATATATTAAACAACCATGGTGACATTACACACCCCTGTCTAAGACCTACGTTTCGGGAAGTAATCTCCCTCTTTCCTACACACCCTAACCTGAGCCTCACTATCCTCATAAAAACTCTAAAGCCTCCTTGCTCATCTGCAATCCTACTCTCTATCTTACCTCTAATTCTTTCAATAATAACCCTGCCATACACTTTACCTGGTATACTCAGTAAACTTATTCCCTATAATTCTTACAATCTCTTTTATCCCCCTTCCCTTTATATAAAAAGGAACTATACATGCTCTCTGCCAATCCCTAGGTACCTTTCCCTCTTTCATACATTTATTAAACAAAAATACGAACCACTCCAACACTATATCCCCCTGCTTTTAACATTTCTGTCATGATCCGTCAGTTCCAGCTGCTTTATCCCCTTTCATTCTACGTATGATGCCTCACGCACCTCCCCCCACTCACATCCTGCTCTTCTTCACTCCTAACGATGTTGTACCTCCTGGCCAGTACATGAAATTACCGCCTCCTTTTTTTCATCGACATTTAAAAGTTCCTTAAAATATTCCAGCCATCTACCAATGCCTCCAGCTCCCCATCTACTAACTCCCCTACTCTGTTTTTACTGACAAATCCATGCTTTCCTAGGCTTTCTTACCTTGTTTATCTCAATCCAAAATTTTTCTTGTTTTCAGCAAAATTTCTTGACAGAGCCTCTCCCATTCTTTCATCTGCTCTTCTTTTGCACTCTCTCACCACTCTCTTCACCTTTCTTTTACTCTCCATATACTCTGCTCTTCTATTAATACTTCTGTTTTGTAAAAACCTCTCATAAGCTACCTTTTCTCTTTTATCACACCCTTTACTTCTTCATTCCACCACTCACTCCTCTTTCCTCCTGCCCACCCTCCTATAGCCAAAGCGTCTGCCCACATTCTAATACTGCATTTTTAAAACTATCCCAACTCTCTTCAACATCCGCACTACTCATACTTGCACTAGCCCACCTTTCTGCCAATTGTTGCTTATATCTCACCCTAATTTCCTCCTCACTTAGTTTATACACTTTTACCTATGTAGATGAATGGTCCAGAGAACCAGTCGGTTCTCTGGACTAACACCAGCTCCTGTGAAACACCTTGTCTCACCTTCCTACCTCTGTTACAGAAGGCACTGTCAATATATTTTACCTGTGAGTCACCGACCAAAATGATATTCCTACCTTTATTAGCTGAGACGTTAGTAGCACCTTTATCCTCAGTGACTACTGAAGTACATACGTCTGGAAAACATAGAAGTAATTTCCTACCTTTAAATCAGCTCTTTTAACCATCTTCACTTTGTTGTTGCTTTTTTCCTGTTAACTTCTACCCACTTGAAAGGCTGCCAATCCGCTCTTCATTGCTGGAAACCTGTAACCCTTCACTATCCCCAACCACCTTATATTCATTAAGCCTGACTTAGTTTGATATCTTTATTATACCCATACCCATCCTGTGGGCGGTAGTCAAAGATTACAGAGGTACATAATGGGTCCAGGGACTGGACCTCAAAGTTTGATAGCTGAGCAAGTTACAAAGGTAATGAACTCAGATGGATCTGGTCCCCAATCATGACAAGTTACAAGGTATTTGCAGATTACAGAGGTATATAAAGGGTCCAGAGACTGGGCTAAAGTTTTGATAGCTGAACAAGGTACAAAGGTAATGAATTCACTAGTTACAAGGTAATGAATCATGTAAGTATATAGATTTACTTACGTCTATACATGGTTACAATCATGAACAAATTATAAAGCAATGAGCAATTTATTAGTCTACACCCGGCCACAACTGTAATGAGTTATTGGTGCAAATTTTAATTGTTGGGTCACACACACACATATACATATACACATAAAATATACACATACATATACACATACACATACACACACTACACATACACACACATATATACATACACACACACACACACAACAAAGGCCCAGTTTTCCGGACAACATTTCTCCGTGGGTCCTTAGAGAGGGAGCAGAGATGTTGTGTGTGCCACTAACACAAATCTTCAACACATCCATTGAAACTGGGCAACTACCTGGCGTGGAAGATGGCAAATGTAGTCCCAATTTTTAAGAAAGGAGACAGACACGAGGCATTAAACTACAGACCTGTTCACTGACGTGTATAGTATGCAAAGTCATGGAGAAGATCATCAGGAGGAGAGTGGTGGAGCACCTAGAAAGACACAAGCTTATAAGCGACAACCAGCACGGTTTCAGGAAGAGAAAATCCTGTGTCACAAACCTACTGGAGTTTTATGACAAGGTAACAGAAGTAAGACACGAGAGAGGGTGGATAGACTGCATTTTTGGACTGCAGAAGGCGTTGAGCACAGTTCCTCACAAGAGATTAATGCAAAAGCTAGAGGATCAGGCCACGTAACAGGAAAAGCACTGCAATGGATCAGAGAATATCTGACAGGAGGCAAACAACGAGTCATGGTCGTGACCGAGATGTCAGAAGTGGGCACCTGTGACGAGTGGAGTTCCACAAGGGTCAGTCCTAGGACCTGTACTGTTTTGGTATATGTGAATGACATAACGGAAGGGGTAGACTCAGAAGTGTCACTATTTGCAGATGATGTGAAGTTAATGAGAAGAATCAAATCAATCGGGGATCAGGCAGGACTACAAAGAGACCTGGACAGGCTGCAAGCCTGGTCAGTAAGTGGCTCCTTGAATTTAACCCTGCCAAATGTAAAGTCATGAATATCGGGGAAGGGCATAGAAGACCGCAGACAGAGTATAGTCTAGGTGGCCAAAGACTGCAAACCTCACTCAAAGAAAAGATCTTGGGGTGAGTATAATACAGCACATCTCCTGAGGCACACATCAATCAGATAACTGCTGCAGCATACGGGCGGCTGGCAAACCTAAGAATAGCGTTCCAATACCTCACTAGGAATCATTCAAGACTCTGTATACCATATACGTCAGGCCCATACTGGGTATGCAGCACCAGTTTGGAACCCACACCTGGTCAAGCACGTCAAGAAATTAGAGAAAGTGCAAAAGGGTTTGCAACAAGACTAGTCCCAGAGCTAAGGGGATTGTCCTACGAAGAAAGGTTAAGGGAAATCGGCCTGCGACACTAGAGGACAGGAGGGTTAGGGGAGACATGATAACGACATATAAAATACTGCGAGGAATAGATAAGGTGGACAGAGACAAAATGTTCAGAGAGGGGACACAGAAACAAGGGGTCACAATTGGAAGTTGAAGACTCCTATGAGTCAAAGGGATGTTAGGAAGTATTTCTTCAGTCATAGAGTTGTCAGGAAGTGGAATAGCTTAAAAGCGACATAGTGGAGGCAGGAACCATACATAGTTTTAAGACTAGGTTTGATAAAGCTCGTGGAGCAAAAGGGGAGAGAGAGGACCTAGTAGCAATCAGTGAAGGCGGGGCCAGGAGCTATGACTCGACCCTGCAACCACAAATAGGTGAGTACAAATAGGTGAGTACACACGTGAAACAAGGGACACAACTGGAAGCTGAAGACTCAGATGAGTCAAAGGGATGTTAGGAAGCATTTCTTCAGCCACAGAGTAGTCAGGAAGTGGAATAGTCTAGAGAAAGATATAGTGGAGGCAGGAACCATACATAGTTTTAAGACGAGGTATGATAAAGCTCATGGAGCAGGAGAGCAGAGACCCAGTAGCGGACAGCGAAGAGGCGGGGCCAGGAGCTGAGTCTCGACCCTGCAACCACAATTGAGGTGAGTACAATTAGGTGAGTACACACACACACACACACACACACGTGGCAATGCTTTATTTACAGGGAGCAAAGTCAGGGTATTTTTCCAGAATGGTCTGTAATATACCACTGTGGATAAAATACTCTGACATATCTTGAACGTTTCTGAGTGAGTTGTCTCTGAATTCATTAATTTTATCGCACTCCAGTACATAATGACGCAGGGTGTGACAATAATCCAACTGGCAAAGTTTACATTTTGTTTGGTCTACATCTGGTGGTGGTGATTTAACCTGCCAAAGATACTTGTAACCTACCTGACTTATCCAGGCGAATTTACAGATTTTTTTTTCCTCCTTGAGAAGTCGAACCTCTTCCTTCAACACCTTGGACTTAGACTCTAAGACACTGCGGAAACAAGGAATGGTGCTTAATAACTACTCCACACTAATATCCCAATTACAGCTTAGGACAGGTACCACCTTTCTTGACCACTAAGTGATTATACACCTAAGTGATGACTACGCGAGTTTCAAAGGAGTGTGAGGAGATTTTCGGAGGTGTTAAGCTATGTGGGAGAAACTGTTGTCGAGGGCATAGTAGGTAAATTTGGGATGCCAGGGGTAAATGATAATGGGGGGCCTTTTATTGCATTTTGTATAGAAGAGGTTTTAATAGGTATTGCACATTTTAAGAAAAAGAAAAAAGTATACGAAATAGGATTTAAGACTTAATGACAACAGTTTGTTGGACTATGAATTGTGGATAAAAAGTTGATGAGTAGACTTCAGGATACATGTTTTACAAGGGCAATAGATATATCAGATCATTAATTAGTTAAAGCTATAGTGAGAGTAGAGAGGTAGATGGGGTTAAAAAAAATTACATCAACGAGTACAAAAGGGTGAAAATTTATAAAGTAAGGTAGCTAAGGTAAGACAGAAGCAACTGTTGGAAGAAAGGTGGGCTAGTGAGATTATAGGTAATGAGGTTGAAGAGGTATGGGGCAGATTTAATATACTGAGACTTGAGGGCATTGATAGCATCTTCATAGGTATTACACTCAGAAATAACCTCATAGATTTTAGGTGACACAAAGTTGATGAGCAGGCTTAGTTTATCTAGATCTTCCTGAGGAAAGGCTCTCAAGAAGTTTTCGAAAGTCTTAAACCAGTGCTTCCATTCCTGAGCAGCCGTTGATACACTGGGGTCAGAGTCTAGCCTCTCAGGTTTCAGTAAACGCTCCATTTTGCTGTGTAGTCTAGCTCAGAATCGCCACCAGGTAGCCCAGGATATTTGTGTTCAATAAATTGTTGTGATAAAAACACAGGCCTCATTTCTAGGCTTTATTGAACACAAAATCCATGGTACATGTCTGCAACAGAAGAAAATACATCTAATGACTGCTGCTGCAGGACAGGTGATGTAAGGTGCATATGTCCTCAGAAAAGCTATAGCTACTGGCGACATATTTAAGCTTACCATGTAATCTGCATCACGAATGTATTTGTGTAAGAGCGAGACCACACGCCATGCTGGGCCATCGCCGTACTGTTTGTTGTTATTGTTAGGGGCCCTTTGAGGTGGTGCCGTATTGTGTCCTGCTGCGGCTCTCCACAAGAGCGGTATCACTACACAATGTTCCTCCATTTTAGGTGCCTGAGGTTGAAATCCCCCAGTAGCAAGATGTTGGGGGCAGGAGCTGGAAGATTTTCCAGACAGTGGTCAATTTTCAGAAGCTGTTCCTGGAATTGTTGGGACGTTGCATCCGGGGGCTTGTAGACAACCACGATGACCAGGTTTTGATTCTCGACCTTTATTGCTAGTACTTCAACTACATCATTTGAGGCATTTAGTAGTTCTGAACATATAAGTGACTCTGTGATATACAGGCCAACCCCCCCTTTTTGCCTATTCACTCTGTCACACCTGTATAGGTTGTAGCCCGGGATCCATATTTCATTGTCCAAGTGATCTCTTATGTGGGTCTCTGTGAAAGCCGCAAACATGGCATTTGACTCTGTAAGCAGTCCACTAATGTAAGGTACCTTGTTGTTTGTTGCTGGCTTTAGACCTTGTATATTAGCAAAGATGAATGTAATTGGATTGGTGGTATTGGTGGTATGGGGAGGGTCTTTTTTTCCTGGCTCTAATATCTGTTGTAATGGAGTGGAGGCCACTGACTGTGATTCCACTCCAGAAATGATTGCAGTTGGTGTACAATTTCTGTCATTTCCTGCCAGCTTTTTTCCTTCCTGGCACTAAAAACCTCTCTCTCGGAGTGGCTGTGGCTACCCTGATTTTGCCATGGTCTGGATGTTCTGTGTCGCCTCGTACCCTTTAGGTGGTATGCCTGGCAATATAAGTTATAACACTGTCTTTCCTGAATTGATGTGTGGCACATTTCAGGGTGGAAAAACTTACAGGACGGGAGGTTGCATTTGCCTGTTTTCATATGGGAACGGCATTTTCTGGGGTGATCATAATTACATGTCCCATCTGATTTCCCAGATTTTCCATGCCTGCAGATACCAAGTGCATAATATTCACATAGGCCTGGTTTCCGTTTGCCCTGGTTTTTAGTGACTGTGTTCCCCATTGGTGGGTGTGTTCCTGTCTCATGTCTGTCTTCGTTACTATTGCCCACCTGCCCACCTGCCAACATTTGCCACATGGATCACTCCATATGCCTTAAAAACATCTCTCACATCCACGGCATCCGCTTCAAAAGGGATGTTCCGTATACGTATCCACGTAAAAGTTGCTGATACATCCCTTAATCTCACCTCCAAACCCTCTGAAACGACCATGCGCTTCTCCTGGTAGACATCAACAACCCTCTCGTAGGCACCACTTGTCAAGAACTTCACAAACACTCGTGTAGCTCCATTTAATGAAATCCCATAAATGTCTGCTGTGGGAATTCCATAAGTGTCTCTGAGAATGGCTGGCAAGAGAACTTCAGCATTTGATGGATAAATAGCGCCAACAAGCACCTCTATGCACACAGTATGCACTCTCCTTCTATACGTCTCCGCCATATTGGAGAAAATATAGTTGTCAACACTGGCCACCAGGGAAAACCAGCCAGCACACCCGCTCACCACAGTGACCGGGCAGCGAATGACATTTCAAGGAATTGGAGCATGGATGTGTGCAAAAATCACAATTCAAATTATGTACTCTGAACAGCACCATCCACCCACCTCTCCTTCAGGGTGAATAACCAGTTTCCCCTGAATTATTACATTAATGGGAGTGCTAAACCCATAGAGGTTATACAGCTTGTGGGGAAATGGGAGGCAGTCAGGTTCAATCCAAGTAAATGAGGTACAAGTCTAATTCCTTAGATAAAGAGTCCATCACCAACAATAAATCATTTCCCTTGAGGGACAGTTTTTCCTGAATCTCTTCATAAGTGTTATCTTACTCACACTCCAGCAGCATGCCAAATCCTAAAATCTACTTGTCTTCATTCTTAAATAACATGCTCATACATACTGAATGCAAAAGCCCCTACTGATCAAAACCTCCTTGATCCATCCCTTCCTAGGGCTCCCCTACCTTTCATTCCTGTTTTCTCAGTTGTAAGAAAGTGGCTACCAGGCTGGGAATGACGCATTTCTTATTAACATTAGGAAATAAACTTCAACCGAACATCATACATTTGACACGGACTGACACCAGTCATTCCATCTGTCACACACAACCCACACATATAAAGAGAGAGGAGCTTAGGACGACGTTCCGGTCCGACTTGGACTATTTACAAAGTCACACTAACACGAAGGATGTTGTTGTATGTTCGCCGGTACATCCGGCCCGGGTCTTCTCCAAATGGTGACCCGGCATTTCACGAAGGACAGGTGGAAGGGGTATTTATAGGCAGACAGACAGGGGAGGGCACAAGAAAGTGGGGAAGGGGTAATGGAGGTAGTAGTGGTAGTGGTACTAGTAGTAGTGGAGTCAGTCATAATCTAGGAAAGGAGCACTGCAATGACAGGACCCATAGACATAATACCAGACATAAACATCTCTTTGACATTCCCCGTGTCCGACTAAATCTATACAAAAATTCAATGCGCATAAAAGGGCCTAAAATCTGGAACTCCCTGCCTGAAAACTCTAGAACTGCAGACACAACCTCCATTTTCAAAAGCACCATTAAAAAACATCTTCTCACTTACGCACCCAACCGGTAGTTAACCATACGAAAACTACTTTATCTTGCACATATCCACAGCAAAATACACTTATTGATATCTGTGATTCTCCTTAATTTGCACATTACTAACCACAGCAAAATACACTTATTGATATCTGTGATTCCCCTTAATTTGCACAGTTCTAACCAAAATTCTAATACAACTATTGCTCCATAATACTTAAGCTAGTCATAAGTTTGCCTAAGATACTCCAATATAGAATCTATATTATGCCAATATATCACCTTTATCATTAATATATAAACTAATTGCTAACTTTTTATACTAATTGTTAAATTCTCAATGTTTAAATTCCAGTACCTAAATTTTGTAAACCTAACCTTACAATCTGTATATCCATTGTATAGCTATTGAGTAAGACCTATCATAAGACTGCCTGAAAAGCCTAGGCATACCTAGGCATATTATTGGCCATCTTGTAATATCAACTTTAATGTATAACTATAAGTACCCCCCACCTTGTATTACATGAAATAAAGAATTTGAATTTGAATTTGAATTTGAATTTGAATGAAGCTGGCGGCCCGCATAGGGTAAGAACTAGAACACAGTGGGGGAAAAAATGAAAATAAAATAAAGGACAAATACAAGGCAAAAGAAAAGAAAGAAAACCCAGAGGAGAAAGGAGAAGGGGGAAGAGATAGAAGAGGAAGGAATCAGGTTAAGTCACGGGTGTTCTGAAGTTTGGAGCATTTAACAATGTAATGGGAGAGGAAAGCATCTACAGAGACAAAGCCAGGGCTAAGATTCACAGGGAAAGTTGTGTATAAGGGAGGATTTAACCAAACGGCGACTGTGAAATTTAGATGTAGGGTAGACAGTTTTAGCAGAAGACCAATCAAGGAAGGTTCCTTGATGCTGGTGAGGGGCTCTTGATCTAGGGAATTGGATCTGTGCTCCAGTTCCCTGAACTGAGCCTGAATGCCTTCCATCCCCTCCCACAGGCACTGTATAATCCTACGGGTTTAGCGCTCCACGATTATAATGAAGCTGGGTGGTATTACCTCCCAACGTCAGTCTGTTGACTAACTTGGTGTAGACCATGTATCTGATTCACGTGAAGGTCTCTTCCAGTTTTTATGAACCACTTGGAAGAGTGCTCGCCTGTGGTGAAAGAAGCTTGGAGGACTTCTGTAATAGGTTTGGATGTGCTTGCTCAAGCATATTATTTTTTAACACACCTGCCATCTTCCACAAAGGTAAGGTGACACAAAAAGAAAGAAACACTCACTATCATTCATTCAATCACTATTATGCCAGAAGCATGCTGACATCAGTTCAAATGACCCTCCAAACTGCAATATACCCACACCCCTCCTTCAGAGTGCAGGCACTGTACTTCCCACTGGTAGGCCTCATTTCATCTAGTTATGGGATGCCAGTTTTTTTTCATTTTTCTTGATCAGTTATCCATTCCTGACTGTTTCATCTCTTCATAATTGACTCCTTTGCTATTTTGTCCATATCAGCCAGGCTTACTACATACAGCTTCCAAACATTCATTCATCTTGCTTTCTGGGGGGGATGGGGTCAAACCATAAGAGGGATGGCAAGGGGAAGGGGGGGGTAAGGATTGGGATAGGATGGAGCACTGAAAAAGATTATGGGTAAATAGGGAGGAAAGTAGTTAAGTTTATGTGGTTTGACCACTTTGGGTATTTTAAGGGTATTGTTTTTGTCACATCTCGCTGTCACTTCAATAATTATTGCCCCTCAAAGGAAGTTGCCTTGATGCTCATGAGCTTTTCATTGTATAGTGCTTGGGTAATGAGAAGGGTGGAGAATAATGAGGTTTAATTCCAGACATTTATTTCCAGACATTTCATATATGTATTATGAATCCATAGATTAAAGAAAAAATCTTTAAAGAGCAGTACATTTCCATTCTGATGTATGTACTATCAAGTAGTTCTGCAACACCCAAGTTGTAATGATATGAATGTATGTAGGTGTATTTATAAACAGTGAAATAAAAAACACGATTCCTTTTCAACAACATACAATATAGCAAACTTTATTCATAAATGTTAAAAAAACTGGTAATCTCACATTTGCAAGATTTTTTAGGCAAAAAAATGTAAAAATATGGTACTCTTGTAAACTTTGTAAGCTGTCAGTTACCCTTGTTAATTTCAACACTGTCACTTACAGTGTGACTCTACTGGGATCACTGCCAGAAACTCCTTGATGCTCTGGACTATGCTTCTGCTTCTTCTTTTTCTTTTCTTTCTTCTTCTTCTTCCTTTCTTTATCATCATCATTCTTTTTCTTTTTGTGTTTCTTCTCGTGCATATCAGCTCCATCTGCTGAGCCATCCTGGGTAGGAGTCTCTCCTGGCCGGTACTTGTGTTTCTTGTGTTTCCTGTGTTTTCTTTGGCCAGGAGGCTGGTTCATAAAGCGGTATTGTTCAGGCAGGGGACCAGGGTGAAGCCGGAAAGCAGCAAGCTGCCAATATAACAACAATAACTACTCAAGACTGAGGATTCTGATAATATCATGTCAAAATATGAGAGGACATTGGAAAACACTAAGACAAAGCTCAGTTATACAGACCTGGTGGTGATTAAGTAAGGTAAATTCTTTAAAGACTGGAGGCTTTTCAATAAGAGTTCGGAGTGAAGAATTTGTGAGGTGGGCTGGTGTATCAATAATGCCTGGAAGAGTTGGCAAGAAGGATGATAACGAGTCTCGAACCTGAAGTAAAGTACAAACAGTCAGTGAGTTTCATCACAAATACAGTATAAAAATAATGAGTGTTTATCATACCAGTATGTGAAACTTATGTTCTTTCTTTACACCATGACCCTGTGTGTGTATGAAAATTATATAATAATTATTTTTCACTATTTATAAGGATCTGCAGTCACAATCCCTAATGCTGTGGCTTAACTGGTACTGTAATTTGAGGTTATGTCTAAAAAAGAAAATTTGAATATGTACAGTGGACCCCCGAGTTACGAGCACCTCGGAAATCGTACAAGTATGTAAGTATAATATTGTAAGTGCTTTTGTAAGTGTATTTTTGAGTCTGAAATGGACTAACCTACTTGACATTATTCCTTAAGGGAGAAAATTTGTTCGGTAATGGCACTTGAGCAGGCTTCTGGAATGAATTATGCTCGTTACACGGGGGTCCACTGTACATTAATTATACAAGGTGTTAAGAAGAAAATCAATGCACTCACCAGTGTGAACAGTGTGTAGCTTGTGAAAATTGTGTTTTTTACACAAAAATGTTCATCAGCTTTTAAAATAAGACCAGTTTGATCAAAATTATATGGTTGGTTACTGAGACATTGTTGCAAACATTGTAGGCAATCTTCTCAAAAGGAGTTGATGAGTACAGTGGTACCTTGGTTAACGATATTTTTTCGTTCCAGAATGCTTTTCAAGTGCCATTACCAAACGAATTTATCCCCATATGGAATAATGTAAAATAGACTAGTCCTTTTAGACCCCCAAAAATACACTTACAAAAGCATTTAAAAAAATAAACTTACATAAAAGGGCGAGTTTGAGGACCATCGTTAACCAAGGTACCACTGTACAGTGGACCCCCCCCCCCGAGTATCATAAAAACTTCATTCCAGAATCCTGCTCAAGTGCCATTACCGAACGAATTTACTCCCTTAAGAAATAATGTCACTTAGGTTAGTCTATTTCAGACCCCCAAAAATACACTTCCACAAGCACTTACAATATTATACTTACATAATTGTATGATTTCCAGGGTGTACGTAACTCGGGGGTCCACTGTACATTGATTTTCTTTATGTTACAAAGGTTTACAGGCGATTTTTTACAAAAAGTCACATTTGGCGAGTTCATCATTTTTCTTCGCAGCATAACATATATCAAAGAATTATCAAGGTAAAGAAGGAAATTTTTTGAGGGCTTTAGCAGCCAAAACTGTTAAGTCAGATACAAATAGGCTAATTAGACAGTGTTGGAGCTAAATGATTAAGTATGAAGAAATAATTAGTGAAAAAATAATGGAGTTAAAAATAAACTAATTGCCATAATATATGCTCTGGATGAAATCTGAAGGAAAAAAAGGCTTTATGTGTAATGAACCTAGACATTATAAATCAACGCATCAAGAATATATAAAATTTTGAAAATCAAATAACAGAGGCAAAAAAATGCAAAACCAAGCTAAGTGATAGACATGAATGTAGTCAAGCACAGTGCAAAAATAAGAGAGAAGCATAAAAGATAGGTGAATACCAAGGCAAATGACAATGAGAACTTTATTTATATAAAAGTACAGTACAGCACAATTGACATAGGGTAAAAAGACGTGTATAAATGTAGAGCATTTCAGGCAGCCTTAAAATTACCTTATAACTACTGAACACTTAGTTTAGTTTACCAGAATGCAAATACTGACACATTATTAGAGGAAACTGCAATAATTGATATATAAAAAGGAAGAAAAGCAAATTAGTAGGGACAAAGTAAGACAGATAAATAAGCACACATAGTCACTCACTTTTTTGCCTGTGAACTTGTTATAGGAATGCTCCAGGTTGAAATGAGCCATCAAGTTTGTTGCACCCGTCAATTCATTTTCTGTGGCTGGGTCCTGAAAATGAAAGATAATACAAGAATTTTTTTTTACCTTAAATATAGAATGGTAGAAATTATATGCTACTGTTATCTCTGAACGAAAATATAATTTGAATGATGTAACCAATACATAAAAAACATTTTAATAACGATACTGGCTTTTATCAATTACAAAAATTATCGTAAGTCACGATATTATTTATGTAGATACTAAACCGTACACAGATTAATCATTTGTTTTAAAAGGTATTCTTACTAAATTTGCATCAAGCTATTTTTAAATGGTAATAATGATGGTTGAAACGATAGACAATAACAATGCATAACCAATTCTAATTATGCTGGCTACTGAAGCACCTTACTTAAAATAACAACTATGTAATTACCTATTTGTGTGGTGCAAAGGGTGAATTCACTAGTGCGCAGCTAAGTGATAATTGCACAAATAGCACAGTCAGCAACAACATAAGTCAGCATTTTGCAGCCACAGCTCAAGAAGTGAAGACGTATTTCAGGTAAGTTCTAGTTCAATACAGTACAGTACTTGAAAAAAGCAGAAGAGAGGACATTTTTTGTTCAGAACATCATTCAAGCCTTACAACTTTCAATGAACTCGCCTATACTGCCTTCCACCATATACTATACATTAGCGCACACATTCCTAATCTGCTTAAGATTTGGATGATTCTAATTTTGTGAGGAACTGCATCAAGGTACTTACATTGAAAAGTATAAATATGTTGTGTAAAAACTAATTCACTAGACTTTAGACTTCTATAAATTTAGTATATTCTTGGGGAAGCAGTAAACCAGTACGGGTTTTACAATGTTTGGGGAAATAGAAGGGAATTAGGTTTCATCCATGGAGGATTATTATAGCCAAAGGGAAGTGCTAAATTCATATGGGTCATCCAATCAAGGAATTCGAGGGGTAACTTCAATTCCTTGGATCAAGACCCTTTCGCCAGCCTCAAGGCACCGGGTCAGGGCGATAACGTCAATGAAAAGTTGACTGTTAACCTACTTTCATCAGATAGAAAGGGCCGGAGTGAACCACTGCAGGATGCTTGCCAGCAGAGATGGTCATCTTCAGAGTGCCTGTGGAGTCATTTCTGGAGAGCATCTGGTTGGCCATGGGTGACCTGGAGCCTCGGGGTGAAGATTTAGGAGAGAAGGAGGCGTCCACCTTACGAGTTAAGTCATTCATGTCTGGGTGATCCAGCTCACAGCCGCCCTACCATGGTGGAGCAGCTGGCTAGTGGCTACTGCACCAACCTCAACCCCCTCCCTAACATTTACCAGGACTGTTAACACCGCGCACCTCCGGTGTCCTGACGAACCTACCCTAACCCTCCTCTTATTAGAGAAATTCATGAACTAATAATAATAATAATAATAATAATAATAATAATAATAATAACAATAACAACAACAATAATAATAATAATAATAATAATAATAATAATAATAATATTATTATTATTATTACTACTATTATTAGTTTATTATTCTGTTTCTACACGATACATAGTTGATACAAAACTGGATGCCACTACATGGAAAACTTATGTTTATGCAAAGGTAAATAGTGGACTAAGCAAGAAAGTAAGAATGCCCACAATGCTCAGCATATTAGGGGCTTTTGGCATGTACACCCCATTTATACCTAGAACTATGTAGTACATCTTTGTATCATGTCTAAATAAAAATTATTATTATTATTATTGTTATTATTATTATTATTATTATTATTATTATTATTATTATTATTATTATTATTATTATTATTAAGTAAGTCAAGTAAGTGGGTCGCATCCTTGGGAGGCTTTGCTTTGAAATGAGTTGTGGTATAAACTCTGTACATTTAACCTAGGACAAAATAAGTCTGTAAAATATATTAAATAGGCAAGTGAAACAAGTTTTATTCTCGTTAGTTATACAGAATTTTTTTTATCTGATGTATGGAAACCCAAGGTAACCCAACCTAACCTAGCTTAATCTTGCTATAGTGAAGGTTGATATGGTACTGGCGCGTTTTTGTTTATAATGGATAATTTCTTTGGTAATTTCTTGATTGGTAAGGAGGATGACAAAGTTGATCCCATGTATCAGAAATCTTCCCTATGATGATAGACTGAGGGCCCTGAATCTGCACTCTCTAGAAAGGCGTAGAATTAGGGGGGATATGATTTATGTGTATAAATGGAAAACAGGAATTAATAAAGGGGATATAAATAGCGTGCTAAAAAAATCTAGCATAGACAGGACTCGCAGCAATGGGTTTAAGCTGGAAAAATTCAGATTCAGGAAGGATATAGGAAAGCACTGGTTTGGTAATAGAGTTGTGGATGAGTGGAACAAACTCCCGAGTACCGTCATAGAAGCTAAGACGTTGTGTAGTTTTAAAAATAGGTTGGATAAATACATGAGTGGGTGTGAGTTGGACCTGACTAGCTTGTCCTACTAGGTCAGATGCCGTGTTCCTCCCTTAAGTGAATGTGACTGACCTGACTAGGTTAAGGCATTGGCTTAAGCCGGTGGGAGAATTGGATCTGCCTCGCATGGGCCAGTAGGCCTGCTGCAGTGTTCCCTCTTTCTTATGTTCTTATAGCAGCATATAATAATAATAATAATAATAATAATAATAGTTTATTGTGACAAGATACAAAGATTTACAATGGGTTGTGGGATTACAAGAGGTGTACATGCCAAAAGCCCCTAATATGCAAAGCATTGTGGGCAGACTTAAAATTAACTTAAAATTAATTGGTAAGAATTATAGTAAACAGTTTAATATAAGTATAGTTGAGTATTTAAGCTATGAAATTTAAACATAATTTGAGCATGACATTTTTGAAACATAATAGTTTTATAATTTTGGATCATTTACAGTTTTATATGTCAACATAATAATTTATTATTTATATTAATACAATTATTAAATCAGATTAAACAAATCAAATCAATAATTTGTGTTGCAATAACAGTACGAAAGCAAAAGACTCGGCAGACGATGTAACATCGCCCCAATGAAAAGCAGGGGTGCCACTAGCACGTTGAGAGACAACACAATAAGTGTCAGGAGCCCAAGACTGTTCAACTGCCTCCCAGCATACATCAGGGGGATCACCAACAAACCCCTGGCTGTCTTCAAGCAGGCACTAAACAGGCACCTAAAGTCTGTATCTGACCAGCCAGGCTGTGGTTCATACGTTGGACTGCGTGCAGCCAGCAGTAACAGCCTGGTTGATCAGACTCTGATCCAACATGAGTCCTGGTCACAGACCGGGCCGCAGGGTCGTTGACCCCTGGAACTCTCCAGGTATACTCCAGGTCATTATATGAGTTACAAGGAGCACAAGGGTATATGAAAATGGATTTCTTTATTTGGTAATGCTGTAGGAACAAAAGTTAGATTAGGTTGTAATAATTATAACAGGTTTATACATTATGGTATATTACAGGTTTATACATTATGAGGTATAAGTTTCAACATTTGTACTAGATTATGTTTGATAAATTATGAGGTATAAGTTTCAACATTTGTACTAGATTATATTTGATAAATTATTTTTCTTTGAGCAACTATGTAAGGGGTTTTGAGGCTAGGGGAGTAACACAGTGAATAATGTTATTTTGAGGCTGTGGAAAGTTATTTATTAACTTTGTAGGTAATGTAAAGTAGTGGGTATTTAGTTTTGTTTATTAACTCTGTAGGTAATGTAAAGTAGTGGGTATTTAGTTTTGGGTGAGTAGGTGATTTTTTAGCAGAGTTTTGAATTGATGTATAGACCGGGTTTCTTTGGTAATCATAGGTAATAAATTCCAAATTTTTGGGCCTTTAATGTGCATTGCATTTTTGCATAGTGTGAGGTGGACGCGGGGAACATCGAAGAGTGATCTGTGTCTTGTGTTATGTTCATGTGTCCTGTTAAGGTTGGTTAGGAGAATTTTGAGTTGTGGGTTAATATTTGAGTTTAGTGTTCTATGTATATAATACGCACTGTAAAAAGTATGGATGTCTTGTATGGTGAGTAAGTTCAGACTTTTGAATATTGGTGGAGTATGTTGTCTAGAATGGGAATTTGTTATCATTCGGACTGCAGCCTTTTGTTGTGTTATTAATGGTTTGAGATGATTTATTGTTGTTGAACCCCATGCGCAGATTCCATAGGTGAGATAGGGGTAAATGAGTGAGTGATAAAGGGAAAGGAGAGCTGGTTGTGGAACATAGTACCTTATCTTAGATAATATTCCTACGGTCTTGGAGACTTTCTTGGAAATTTGTTGTATATGTGTCTGAAATTTGAGGCCACTGTCAAGGTGGATTCCTAAGAATTTTCCCTCTGTGAGTTTTGTGACAGGTGATCCGTTTATCATTATGTTAAGTGGAACATTTGTAGCTCTGTTCCCTAACTGAATGAAATAGGTTTTGTCAACATTGAGAGTAAGCTTGTTAGTCATCATCCAGGTAGATATTTTCTGTTGTTTAGTTTGATATCTTTATTATGCACCCCATACCCATCCTGTGGGCGGTAGTCAAAAGATTACAGAGGTACATAATGGGTCCAGGGACTGGACCTCAAAGTTTGATAGCTGAGCAAGTTACAAAGGTAATGAACTCAGATGGTCACAATCATGACAAGTTACAAAGGTATTTGCAGATTACAGAGGTATATATAGGGTCCAGAGACTGGGCCCCAAAGTTTTGATAGCTGAACAAGGTACAATGGTAATTAATTCACTAGTTACAAGGTAATGAATCATGTAAGTAAATTTACTTACGTCTGTACATGGTTGCACTCATGAACAAATTATAAAGCAATGAGCAATCTATTAGTCTACACTCAGCCACAACTGTAATGAGTTATTGGTGCAAATTTTAATTGTTGGGTCACACACACACACATATACATATACACATACACACGCATACATGTATATACATACACACATACACATACACACATGTACATACACACACACACACACACACACACACACGTGTCAATGCTTTATTTACAGGGAGCAAAGTCAGGGTATTTTTCCAGAATGGTCTGTGATATTTTCTGTAATTCAGCATTTACAGTGTTGGCTAGTGTGACTGGGCATTGGTGAGAGAAGACGTATGTAGTGTCATCTGCAAATAGTATGGGTTTGAGTAGTTGAGATGCATTTGGTAGGTCGTTTATGTAAATGAGAAAGAGAAGTGGGCCAAGAACACTTCCCTGTGGGACACCAACTGTAATTGTTTGTGTGGAAGAGTTTGCTCCATTTGTGGACACATATTGGCTTCTGTCGCTAAGGTATAACTTTCGGTAGTTGAGGGAGTGCCCTCTTATACCATAGTGTGATAATTCTAAGTGTAACAGATCATGGTCAACTGTATCAAAAGCTTTACGTAAATCAGTGAAGATTCCCAGTGGGATTTCTTTTTTTTCAAGAGCGGTGTATATTATTTCTAGCATGTGTATGATAGCATCATTTGTGTGTAGATTACCTAGGATGCCCTCTCCCCAAAAAAAAAAAGTCGGACAATGACTTATTTCCACTCGATCCATAATGAAGTCTGTTTTTTTCCTAATATCTCCCAAAATAACAGTCTGCACAAACAATAACTATTGTTGTCGGGATATTTTAAAACTATCAATTAAAGGTTGAGCACAGACCAACTCCTAAACTAAATATTAGCCGAAGTCGCAGATCTACATCAGGTAGTGGTGCAAACTCAGATATATCTGTAACTTTGATTGCCTTGTTGCCAACTTATCCATTCTTGTTATGCAATGATACACACATTCCCTTGTATGAAGTCATGCATATGCAAGCATCATTTTATAAACTCAAGGTATATCAGTCTGAATAATTAACTCAAACTCAACATAATATATAATTTAGAAATCATAGAGGTCAAATTGTTTTCAATTACATGAATATAATTCCTGGATAATAGAGGGGGCCTCGCCCATGTTTACTGTGGTTGCCACAAAATATTGGATTTCGTAAAACGTATCTAAAACAGATAATAGTACCTAATCCATAATTATTAGTATCTTCACATAATTGATTTAAATTTTTCATTAGTAGTGTTAATTGAGTATACTTCATTGAGGTTTAGGAAAAATATACTACCAGCTCTTACGAAGAAAATTTACTCCTACGCCTCTAGCAGACATCATCAGAGTCCATATCAGCATCATATGTGCATAAGAGTGTGCATCAATATTTTAAATAAAAACAAACAATATATAATGATTAGGCCTATTTAAGGATATAACTGAGAGAGAGAAGTTACGTTATAATGCCTTAATGGTTGTTACTAGATAAGTTTAACATAATTTGTAATAAATATGTGATTCTTGGTTGATGCTGACATTAATACAAGTTCAGTGTAGGGAGTATCAGCTGAGGTGGGTGGCTGTCAAGATGTGATAAAAAAAATCAAATTAGTTCTGCTAGTTCCCGAAAATAAAAATCTGCTCCGTATGCATTTGCATGCGACATACACGCTCAACAAAGGTAAGATGTTAATGTGAGTTATAGGACTCGTATTCTTACGGTATAGTCAGTTATTGTGTAATCTGAGGCAGGAGCTATGACATGTACACCTTTCTGTGAGGTGCCTTGATACCGGTGAGGGGCTCTTAATTCAAGGAAATGGACCTACCGTCCCCTTCCGTGCATAGAACCTGAATGCCTTTCATTCCTCCCTCCAATTGCTGTATGAATAATACGGGTTCAGTGCTCTTTGTGAATAATAAGGAAGGTGTTTTGATACTGGTGAGGGGTTCTTGATCCAGTGACCTGGATTTATCCTCCCTCTCTTTAGTTCACACCAGATTTTATCCCATTCTTTTACGTGTAGTACGAACCCAATGGAAATAATTGACATTGACTATCCAGTTATTCTAGGCGAAATATTTACACTACAGGAATGTATATTTTGTGTCATCGATACATAATTCATTCAAAAAACATTTATATTATCTAAATCCAAAATACTTACCCTTATGGGTTTAGCTCTTCCTCCATGAATGTAATAATTTGTGATGAATATGTGTTTAGCACTCTTTTACTACCTGGAGGCTACCTGGAGAGAATTCCAGGGGTCAACGCCCCCGCGGCCCGGTCTGTGACCAGGCCTCCTGTTGGACCAGATCCTGATCAACCAGGCTGTTACTGCTGGCCGCACGCAGTCCAACGTACGAACCACAGCCCGGCTGATCAGGTACCGACTTGAGGTGCCTGTCCAGTGCCTGCTTGAAGACAGCCAGGGGTTTGTTGGTAATCCCCCTGATGTATGCTGGGAGGCAGTTGAACAATCTTGGGCCCCTCACACTTATTGTGTTGTCCCTCAACGTGCTAGTGGCACCCCTGCTCTTCATTGGGGGGATGTTACATCGCCTGCCGAGTCTTTTGCTTTCGTAGGGAGTGATTTTTGTGTGCAAGTTTGGTACTAAGCCCTCGAGAATTTTCCATGTATATATAATAATGTATCTCTCCCGCCTGCGTTCTAGAGAGTACAGGTTTAGGAACTTAAAGCGTTCCCAGTAGTTGAGGTGGTTTATCGCACTTATGCGTGCGGTGAAGGTTCTCTGCACATTTTCAAGGTCAGCAATTTCACCCGCCTTGAAAGGTGCAGTTAGTGTGCAGCAATATTCCAGCCTAGATAGAAAAAGCGATCTGTAAAGTGTCAACATGGGCTTGGCATCCCTGGTTTTGAAGGTTCTCATTATCCATCCTGTCATTTTTCGAGCAGATGCAATTGCTACTTTGTTATGGTCCGTGAAGGTGAGATCCTCTGACATGATCACTCCCAGGTCTTTGACATTAGTTTTTCGCTCTATTGTGTGGTTTGAATTAGTTTTGTACTCCGATGAGATTTTAATTTCTTCACGTTTTCCGTATCTGAGTAAATGAAATTTCTCATCAATGAACTTCATATTGTTTTCTGCAGCCCATTTAAAGATTTGGTTTATGTCTGCTTGGAGTCTTGCAGTGTCTTCAATGGTGGACACTGTCATACAGATTCGGGTGTCATCTGCAAAGGAAGACACAGCACTGTGGCTTATATCCCTGTCAATGTCTGATATGAGGATGAGGAATAGGATGGGAGCAAGTACTGTGCCTTGTGGAACAGAGCTTTTCACAGTAGCTGCCTCAGACTTTACTCTGTTGACTACTACTCTTTGTGTTCTACATGTTAGGAAATTATAGATCCATCTATCAACTTTTCCTGTTATTCCTTTATCATGCGTTTTGTGTGCTATTACACCATGGTCACACTTGTCAAAGGCTTTTGCAAAATCTGTGTATATAACATCTGCTTTTATGACTTGGAATTTGTACCAGTAAAGTAGTATTCGGTACTATTTATAGTGATGGCCCATGTATGCATAACATTAAGGAATTTTTTAAGTTTAAATGACCAATACATCTTTTATTACTTATAAACAAGGACCCCAGTGGAAATAAGTCACTTTTGTCTGACTTTTTTTGGGTTATCCTTGGTAAGCTACACATATGCTGCTATGTATGATAATTTATGTAACTGTATTTATGTGTACCTGTACCTGAATGAACTTAGTTACTTAAACACTTCATTGGTGCACCTTACATATAATCATAGGAATACAATGTTGAATATTTATAACTAGCAGCCTGGATGTAAATTCAAGTGTGCTGTGGCTTATGTCGAAGACTTAACACAGCAGAGCGAGAGTGTGGTTGGAGTGGGTGAGTAAAGTCGCTTTGTCTGCAACTACAGATAACTGTCAATTATGATGACAGTTTCATTCTTGAAAATGGCTGGTAATAAGAAAATTTTCTTAAAACAAACTGAAGAACATAGAGGGAAAAATAGGATTACGGTAATTGGATCCCTCCAAAATAGCCAACAACTTTTTTTTGGTATCAAAATTGTGAAAAAAAAGATAATGTAATTATTGTTGGGGGTGCAATTTACTCATCAGAGATTTTGTCCACTTTGAGTCCTAGTTTTAGCCAATTAGGTTGCTCAATTTGAGCACAGCATTAGCCATTTTACTAGTATGCCTTCTGTTCTATCGATTGAGCACAAGAAACTATTGGTAATTTTGCCAATTTTACACAGAATTAAAAAAATTCAATTCAAATTCCATTTCTGCTCATTAATAATGTCCTGAGGCCTCTCCTATACAATACTTGCCCTCCATTTTGAATTCATTATTACACAAAAGATTGAAGAATGATCCTGTCTTGTATAATAAAATTAACCAGATATGATTGGTCATGGTTTACAATGTCTTAATAAATGAAGAAACTTAGTAAAAACCCATAAAACAGACCATGGGTGTAGAGGGGCATTATCTGTCCTCAGGAAAATCACCAAAAATCAAATATTTCTGCTACTTTGAGCCCAATTTCAATCTGCTTTTGGTCTGGAAACCAACCAAAATCATAACTATTTCAGTCGTATGTCTTCCATTCTATCAAACGATACCACAAAACAGTCAGTAAATCCATAAAAAACTATTCTGGAAAATACATTAAAGTTGTTATTTTAAACAAAACTCAAGGTCAGACAGGGGTTTGCTTCTCCCATCATGCAATGCATAAGGCATGATTTTTTTTATTCTGTGCACACTAAATGCACAGACACATTCTCTTATGTCTAGGCCAAAATTTATTGCTCACAGTTTATCTGAGTAAGCTGAGCTCAAAACGTAAATATACGTAACTACCCTGGCATCAGTAATGTAGATCTATGTACCTGGAGTTTACCTGGAGAGAATTCCAGGGGTCAACGTCCCCGTGGCCCGGTCTGTGACCAGGCCTCATGTTGGACCAGAGCCTTATCAACCAGGCTGTTACTGCTGGCCGCACGCAGTCCAACGTACGAACCACAGAGTGGCTGGTCAGGTACCGACTTTAGGTGCCTGTCCAGTGCCTGCTTGAAGACAGCCAGGGGCTTGTTGGTAATCCCCCTGATGTATGCTGGGAGGCAGTTGAACAATCTTGGGCCCCTGACACTTATTGTGTTGTCCCTCAACGTGCTAGTGGCACCCCTGCTCTTCATTGGGGGGATGTTACATCGCCTGCCGAGTCTTTTGCTTTCGTATGGAGTGATTTTCGTGTGCAAGCTTGGTACTAATCCCTCGAGAATTTTCCATGTGTATATAATAATGTATCTCTCCCGCCTGCATTCTAGAGAGTATAGGTTTAGGAACTTCAAGCGTTCCCAGTAATTGAGGTGGTTTATCGCAGTTATGCGTGCCGTGAAGGTTCTCTGCACATTTTCAAGGTCAGCAATTTCACCCGCCTTGAAAGGTGCAGTTAGTGTGCAGCAATATTCCAGCCTAGATAGAACAAGCGATCTGTAAAGTGTCAACATGGGCTTGGCATCCCTGGTTTTGAAGGTTCTCATTATCCATCCTGTCATTTTTCTAGCAGATGCAATTGCTACGGTGTTATGGTCCTTGAAGGTGAGATCCTCTGACATGATCACTCCCAGGTCTTTGACATTAGTTTTTCACTCTATTGTGTGGTTTGAATTAGTTTTGTACTCCGATGAGATTTTAATTTCTTCACTTTTTCCGTATCAGAGTAATTGAAATTTCTCATCATTGAACTTCATATTGTTTTCTGCAGCCCATTTAAAGATTTGGTTTATGTCTGCTTGGAGTCTTGCAGTGTCTTCAACGGTGGACACTCATACAGATTCGGGTGTCATCTGAAAAGGAAGACACAGCACTGTGGCTTATATCCCTGTCTATGTCCGATATGAGGATGAGGAGCAGGATGGGAGCAAGTACTGTGCCTTGTGGAACAGAGCTTTTCACAGTAGCTGCCTCAGACTTTACTCTGTTGACTACTACTCTTTGTGTTCTACTTGTTAGGAAATTATAGATCCATCTACCAACTGGCAGCAAGGTTTATTACAGCCTCTCCTCACTTAGCGACGTACATACTCGTTTATCGATGCCTCGGACTTACGACGGGCACTCTGACCAGTATTCATACCTAAAAATGTATATTAGAGCTGATTTCCTCTATTCTGTTTATTTCAATATACAGCACACTACTGTATAAACATTTAAAAATAGTATACAGTAGAACGTCATTTAGCACGATAGTTACGTTCCTGAAAAAGTCGTGTTAGATAATTTTGTCTTAAATAATTAACAGAACTTATGGGAAAAATAGGGTTACGTGTTTGAGAGTCCCCAAAAAGCCAAACAAGTTTTTTTAGACCAACATATCTTGCAAAAATTGAAGGCGAATATGTAATTTTAGTTCATTGTCATGATCTATTACTGGTTAAGACTACAAATGCAATAGAAATAATAGTATTTCTTACCTTAAATTGTGGGTAATGATGTTTGTGGATGGTAGTGAAGAGTGGATATGGATGGTGTGGCCCTACTGGGCTGAGGTGGATGCTTGTTGGTTGTCGGTAGAAGTGGATGGTAGAGGTTCTGGTGCTGAAGTCGATGGTTGTATTGCAGTGTGCATAAATTCTGTAATGGATCTCTGGGCTTTTTTATTCTGCATTACATTATACAGCTGACGGTAAGGCATCATCAGCTGGTCTAGACCCCGTTTCAAAGCCCTGCTTCTAGCTTTGTCAGGATCCTCTTCAGTGAAAAAGTCTGCAACTTTACCAATAATATGGAACTGCTCACGTAACTGCTGCAATGTTAACTCTTTTTCTTCAGGTTCTTCTTCATCTTCTTCTGTTATCTCCCTCCCTTGCATCTGTGCATCGAACTCTGCCAACATTTCCTCTGGACTCCTGTCTTCATCATCATCATCTTCTAAGAGTTCATTCACATCATCTTCATTCATATCTTCAAAACCATCACCTGGTAATCTCCTTGCCAGCTGAACAATTTCCTGAACCTGACTCTCAAGCAAGGGAAAACATTTACTTGTTGCGACCTACGTGTCATTCTTTTCATGAGGTCACATTTTGGGTTATTCATTACACAAGCTCGTATATTTGCCTCATTCTTCCTAATCGTACGAACTGACGCTTCATTAAGGCCATAGGCCCTCACTATATCCCTCACACGTAAGCCACTCTTAAGCTTATCTAATATCTCGATTTTCTTTGAAATTCCTAGACTTGAACGCTTAAACTTTTTCTTGTCACTTGCTGGAACACTTGTATGCTTACTGGGTGCCATGATTTCTTGGTATATTTATCAAAATGCAATGAAAATCAGGAAATGGATGTAAATAAACACAGCGAGTTTCCCGATACTTATCGTCCTGCACGTGTACGAACCAAACTGAACGCTGGGAGGGATGCGTGGGTGGGTGAGGGTGGCGGGGGATGGCACAAGGACTCCCCCACTGACTCAATGGTTTAACCCACCGCGGCGACCGCGCTAAAATTTTTTCCCCTCCTGCTGAACCGTGTAATATCATCTTTACGTCGTGTAAGATGATAATGTGTCGCAAAACTTAAATCGTGCAATACCGGTAACGTGCAACATAATCTTGTGCTAAATGACGTTCTACTGTACCAGAAATGTTATAAATGGTGCAAAGGTGACATTAAAACAATATCAAAGATGGTTGACACAAACTCACTACCATTTTAGTATGCTCCTCACTTAGCGGTGAATTCGTTTAACGATGTGGTCTTAGGAACGGAACTCCATCGTTAAGTGAGGAGAGGCTTTACTTTATTATTCATGTACGTACTGAGAATATTACAAAGAATAATCATTGTATTTAACTTATGTCCATGTCTGCTGAAATAATATTCAAATAACTTAAATTTCATTATATTATACAGTATTGAATTATAAGGTAATAAATTAATCCACTTATCCATTTACGACTAGACAGTTAAAAAAAAATTATTTATTACTTTATGAATTATCTTGGTATCTGTATTTTAACTTCTTGATAATACATTGTAAAGGTATTATCAGTATTACCAGTATGTAGTTCTTAAAACTAGTCTAAGTTTTGCCCAAAGTGCTCTGCATCTTATGGCCCTTTTGATTATTGTATATTTCATATATGATGTGATTTGAAATAAAGTATATCTCAAGCTCAGTCTCAAATCTTTAATGGAAATTTTGTACTGTGACTAATAAATTACTTAGATCCCCGTTGTTTCTACTAATATGTGTTATTGTTTCAGATGGCTAACTTATTAGTGAGAGCAGTAACTCCAAGAGGACGTAGGGTTTATTTGATGATGGCCACTGGGCTTTTCTTGCTGTCTATGTCACTACTTTTCATCAAATCACTAAGTGGCAAGTTTCCCATGAGACACCTTCAGTTTAATGAAGGATTTTACCGATCAAAGTACTTGGAATCTAATTACCTGCAATACTCTCGTAAGGACTGGGAAGAAAAAATCGATAGAGACAGCCAGCGGGGACTCATTTGGCTAGTTCAGGTGAGCACTGTAAGGTGTTTATACTACTATATAGTATATAGTGTTACATAAATTCCTTTTGTTTAAAATAAATAAAATGCAATTGAAGATCAGTCATTCTGATTAATTATTCTTGTACAGTGGTACCTCTACTTACGAGCAAAATTCGTTCCAGTCGGCTATTCAAGTGCCGATACCGAAAGAATTTTTTTGTCATAAGAAATAATGAAAATTAGGTTAATCCATTTCAGACCCCCAAAAATACACTTACAAAAGCACCTACAAAAATACACTTACAAAAGCACCTACAAAAATACACTTACATAATTGTTCGAGTTGGGAGCTGCTTGTAAGTAGAGGTACCACTGTATTTCATTATCTGCCTTTAGAAGCTAAAGAATGTTCTGAATTACCAGTACCATATTTTTATTCATGTGCTTTCAATCAGTCAATCAATCTGTTTTCACATGATACACCATTTGTACAAAATTTGGAGACATTATCTCTCTCACTCAGAAAGCCCTTTAGTTATGCAACACATTTTGGGCAAGTTTAAAAAAATATATAAATAAAAAAGATATTTAAATAAAAGGCAGTAATGAGTTTCACAGTAAAATAGATTATATAAATAGTATTTAAAAAATGTATATTAACTAGATGAAATTATAGCAAGTTACATGGAAATAAGAACTATATTAAGATTATTCCATTAATTCAAAATAAACTTCTAATAAAAATTACAATAAGAGTAAAACTAGTTACCTGTACGTATTATTACAGAATGTGATGAGATAGTATTTTACATGTATATAAGACATTAATGATATTCACAGTAAATTTGATTCATTGATTGTAAATATACATCAGAATTCAAAATAGTTTCGTATATTATATGGATAGCAAAAAAAATACTAACAGAGCTGTTTACACCATAAATTAGATCAGAACTGGATTACAGGTTGTTAGTATGTCCAGAGTAATAAATATAAAAAGATGTAAATAAGCAAGAAAAATCTAAAACATGCTACAAAATTGCTCCTGCAGGCTTATGTAACCGTTATAACATGGCTGATCTGACAACTACACAAACTTGTTCAGTTTCCTCTTAAAGATTTTTACCCCCTTTCCAGCAATATTTCTAATATCTGTTAGTAAAAGATTGAAGAGTCATGGCCTTCAGGTGTTGTCACATTGTTCTCTAGTTGCACATATGGCAGACTTTCTTGATATATGTTTGTAGTTTTTCATGTATAAATTCAGGGATTATGTGGATCAAAATAAGGGTCAGATGCGAAACGTGGGTCATAACAAGCATGTATGCACCTGGAGAAGAGAGGAGTGTACAGGATAGAGAGAGATTTTGGGAGATGTTAAGCGAATGTATAGGAACTTTTGATCCAAGTGAGAGGGTAATTGTGGTAGGGGACCTAAATGCTAAAGTAGGAGAAACATTTAGAGAGGGTGTGGTAGGTAAGTTTAGGGTGCCAGGTGTAAATGATAATGGGAGCCCTTTAATTGAACTTTGTATAGAAAGGGGTTTAGTTATAGGCAATACATATTTGTTGGACTACGTATTGGTAGATAAAAGACTGTTGAGTAGACTTCAGGATGTACATGTTTATAGAGGGGCCACAGATATATCAGATCACTTTTTAGTTGTAGCTACAGTGAGAGTAAAAGGTAAATGGGATACAAGGAAAATAGAAGCAACAAGTAAGAGAGAGGTGAAGGTTTATAAACTAAAAGAGGAGGCAGTTAGGGTAAGATATAAACAACTATTGGAGGATAGATGGGCTAGTGAGAGTGTAGGCAATGGGGTCGAAGATGTATGGGGTAGATTTTAAAAATGTAATGTTAGAGTGTTCAGCAGAAGTTTGTGGTTACAGACGAGTGGGTGCGGGAAGGAAGAAGAGCGATTGGTGGAATGATGATGTAAAGAGAGTAGTAAGGGAGAAAAAGTTAGCATATGAGAGGTTTTTACAAAGTAGAAATGATGCAAGGAGGGAAGAGTATATGGAGAGAAAAAGAGAGGTTAAGAGAGTGGTGAAGCAATGTAAAAAGAGAGCAAATGAGAGAGTGGGTGAGATGTTATCAACAAATTTTGTTGAAAATAAGAAAAAGTTTTGGAGTGAGATTAATAAGTTGAGGAAGCCTAGGGAACAAATGGATTTGACAGTTAAAAATAGGAGAGGAGAGTTATTAAATGGAGAGTTAGAGGTATCGGGAAGATGGAGGGAATATTATGAGGAATTGTTAAATGTTGATGAAGATAGGGAAGCTGTGATTTCGTGTATAGGGCAAGGAGGAATGACATCTTGTAGGAGTGTGGAAGAGCCAGTTGTGAGTGTGGGGGAAGTTCGTGAGGCAGTGGGTAGAATGAAAGGGGGTAAGGCAGCTGGGATTGATGGGATAAAGATAGAAATGTTAAAAGCAGGTGGGGATATAGTTTTGGAGTGGTTGGTGCTATTATTTAATAAATGTATGGAAGAGGGTAAGGTACCTAGGGATTGGCAGAGAGCATGTATTGTTCCTTTGTATAAAGGCAAAGAGGACAAAAGAGAGTGCAAAAATTATAGGGGAATAAGTCTGTTGAGTGTACCTGGTAAAGTGTATGGTAGAGTTATTATTGAAAGAATTAAGAGTAAGAAAGAAAGCAGGATAGCAGATGAACAAGGGGGCTTTAGGAAAGGTAGGGGGTGTGTAGACCAAGTGTTTACAGTGAAACATATAGGTGAACAGTATTTGGATAAGGGTAAAGAGGTTTTTGTGGCATTTATGGATTTGGAAAAGGTGTATGATAGGGTGGATAGGGGGGCAATGTGGCAGATGTTGCAGGTGTATGGTATAGGAGGTAGGTTACTGAAAGCAGTGAAGAGTTTATATGAGGATAGTGAGGCTCAGGTTAGAGTATGTAGGAGAGAGGGAGATTATTTCCCAGTAAAAGTAGGCCTTCGACAAGGATGTGTGATGTCACCATGGCTGTTCAGTATATTTATAGATGGGGTTGTAAGAGAAGTGAATGCACGGGTGTTGGCAAGAGGTGTGGGGTTAAAAGATAAAGAATCAAACACAAAGTGGGAGTTGTCACAGCTGGTTTTTGCTGATGACACTGTGCTTTTGGGAGATTCTGAAGAGAAGTTGCAGAGGTTGGTGGATGAGTTTGGTAGGGTATGTAAAAGAAGGAAATTGAAAGTGAATATAGGAAAGAGTAAGGTGATGAGGATAACAAAAAGATTAGGTGATGAAAGATTGGATATCAGATTGGAGGGAGAGAGTATGGAGGAGGTGAATGTATTCAGATATTTAGGAGTTGACGTGTCAGCAGATGGGTCTATGAAGGATGAGGTGAATCATAGAATTGATGAGGGTAAAAGGGTAAGTGGTGTACTTAGGAGTCTGTGGAGACAAAAAACTTTGTCCGTGGAATCAAAGAGGGGAATGTATGAGAGTACAGTGGTCCCTCGGTTTTCGCCAAAAATTCGTTCCAGAATGCTGCTCAAGTGCCATTACCAAACGAATTTACTTCCTTAAGAAATAATGTCACGTAGGTTAGTCTATTTAAGACCCCCAAAAATACACTTGCAACAGCACTTACGAAAATACACTTACATAAATGTTTGAGTTTGGAGATGCACGAAAACCGAGGGACCACTGTATAGTTATACCAACACTCTTATGTGGGTGTGAAGCATAGGTGGTGAATGTTGCAACAAGGAGAAGGCTGGAGGCAATGGAGATGTCATGTCTGAGATCAATGTGTGGTGTGAATATAATGCAGCGAATTCGTAGTGTGGAAATTAGGAGGAGGTGCGGGATTACCAAGTCTATTATCCAGAGGGCAGAGGAGGGGTTGTTGAGGTGGTTTGGACATGTAGAGAGGATGGAACAAAGTAGAATGACCCGGTGGTCTGGTGGCTTGAGCTCTCGCTTCACACACGGAGGGCCCGGGTTCGATTCCCGGCGGGTGGAAACATTTCAACAAGATTAAGGACCCCAATGGAAATAAGACAGACAGTCCTCGATGACGCACTGACTTTCTTGGGTTATCCTGGGTGGCTAACCCTCCGGGGTTAAAAATCCGAAGAAATCTTATCTTAATGACTTCGAGAGTGTATAAATCTGTAGTGGAGGGAAGGCGGGGTAGGGGTCGGCCTAGGAAAGGTTGGAGGGAGGGGGTAAAGGAGGTTTTTTGTGCGAGGGATTGGACTTCCAGCAAGCATGCATGAGTGTATTTAATAGGAGTGAATGGAGACAAATGGTTTTTAATACTTGATTAATACTTTATTCAGGGAAACCGGACTTGAGTGCTGGAGATGGGAAGTACAGTGCCTGCACTCTGAAGGAGGGATGTTAAATGTTGCAGTTTTGTAGCTGTATTGTAAGCATGCCTCTGGCAAGACAGTGATAGAGTGAATGATGATGAAAGTTTTACTTTTTCGGGCCACCCTGCCTTGGTGGGAAACGGCTGATGTGTTAATATAAAATAGTTTTTCATGACTAACACTGACATAAATTTAATGGTTGTTTGGTATTGTTTCCAAACAATATGAAGATATGTTTACTACTTTTGTCTTTGTTTTCTGAGGATGAGAAAAAGTAAGGATGTCACTGATAGCATGCCCATGCTCAGCATCATAGCAATACAGTGGACCCCCGGCTAATGAACAAAATTCATTCCAGAAGCCTGCTCAAGTGCCATTACCAAACGAATTTACTTCCTTAAGAAATAATGTCATGTAGGTTAGTCTATTTCAGACCCCCAAAAATACACATCCACAAGCACTTACAATATTATATTTACATAATTGTACGATTTCCGGGGTGTTCGTTAGCCGGGGGTCCACTGTACTCTTGTTGCAGCAGGCACCAATAGTTTGACTATGCTATCAACCAGTAGGTCTAGTCTGAGAAAAGACTGTTGGGGGCAGTGATCCTTGGAACACTCAACAGGTAAGCATACACATTAGCATAGTGGAAAAATGTGCACAATTGGTTCTTATGCAATTGCAGATCTCGGATATTCATCTGCATACGGGAGCTGTGGAGGAGGTGCAGCACTTCCAGGAGTTTGTGGATGATGCAATAACAATCCTCAAGCCTGCTGCTGTTCTTGTTACAGGTATACCTACGGACAACTCTGTATAACTGGATACAGTATTTACATTCCATGATGGCATGTACGTATATACACTGTATATGCCGGGTAATATTTTGTGAAGGGATTCAGGGAAACCGGTTAGCTGGATTTGAGTTCTGGAGGTGGGAAGTACAATGCCTGCACTTTAAAGGAGGGGTTTGGGATATTGGCTGTGTGGAGTGACATCTGAATTGTTGTACATCTGCATGCCTCTGCAAAGACAGTGATTATGTCTGAATGATGGTGACAGTGTTTCCCTCTTTTTTGGGTCGCCCTTCCTCGGTGGTAGACGGCTGACGTGTTGAAAAAAAATGTGTGCGTGCGTGGTGAGAGAATGCAAAAGGAGAGCAGATGATAGAGTGGGAGAGGCACTGTCAAGAAATTTTGCTGAAAATAAGAAAAAAATTTGGAGTGAGATAAACAAGTTAAGAAAGCCTAGGATTTGTCAGTTAAAAACAGAGTAGGGGAGTTAGTAAATGGGGAGCTGGAGGTATTGGGTAGATGGCGGGAATATTTTAAGGAACTTTTAACTGATGGTGAAGAAAGGCAGGCGGAAATTTCATGCACTGGCCAGGGAGGTATAACATCTTTTAGGATTGAAGAAGAGCAGGATGTGAGTGTGGGGGAGGTGCTTGAGGTATTACATAGAATGAAAAGGGGTAAAGCAGCTGGAACTGACGGGATCATGACAAAAATGTTAAAATCGGGGGGATATAGTGTTGGAGTGGTTGGAATTTTTGTTTAATAAATGTTTGAAAGAGGGGAAGGTACCTGGGGATTGGCAGAGAGCGTGTATAGTTCCTTTATATAAAGGGAAGGGGGACAAAAGAGTGGGTAGGGGATGTGTAGATCAAGTGTTTACATTGAAGCATATATGTGAACAGTACAGTGGACCCCCGCCTAACGAGCACCCCGGAAATCGTACAATTATGTAAGTATAATATTGTAAGTGCTTGTGGAAGTGTATTTTTGGGGGTCTGAAATAGACTAACCTACGTGACATTATTTCTTAAGGAAGTAAATTCGTTCGGTAATGGCACTTGAGCAGGCTTCTGGAATGAATTTTGCTTGTTAGGCGGGGGTCCACTGTATTTAGATAAAGGTAGGGAAGTTTTCATTGCATTCATGGATTTAGAAAAGGCATATGATAGAGTGGATAGGGTAGCAATGTGGCAGATGTTGCAAGTGTATGGAATAGGTAGTAAGTTAATAAATGCTGTAAAGAGTTTTTATGAGGATAATGAGGCTCAGGTTAGGGTGTGTAGGAGAGAGGGAGATTACTTCCCGGTAAAAGTAGGTCTTAGACAGGGATGTGTAATGTCACCATGGTTGTTTAATATATTTATAGATGGGGTTGTAAAAGAAGTAAATGCTAGGGTGTTGGGAGAGGGGTGGGATTAAATTATGGGGAATCAAATACAAAATGGGAGTTGACACATTTACTTATTGCTGATGATACTGTGCATATCGGAGATTCTAAAGAAAAGTTGCAAAGGTTAGTAGACGAGTTTGGGAGGGTGTGTAAAAGTAGAAAGTTGAATGTGAACATAGATAAGAGTAAGGTGATGAGAGTATGAAACAATTTGGATAAAGAAAAATTGGATATCACATAGGAGAGGTGGAGTATGGAAGAAGTGAATGTTTTCAAATATTTGGGAGTTGACTTGCCAGCAGATGGGTTTATGAAGGATGAGGTTAACCATAGAATTGATGAAGGAAAA
>WNWK01018976.1:0-38787 GCA_009830355.1 Cherax destructor | reverse complement strand
CATTTTTTACTGAGGGGGAACATGGACAACGGGTCCAAAGAAACACGCCCATATATATATATATATATATATATATATATATATATATATATATATATATATTTTCAATGAAACCCGAAACAAGTTTTTTTAAAATCTTTTCCAAACTGCGGCAGGCCGGGGATTCGACCCTACGAACATTGTACCGCCCCCAGAGACAACACAATGTACCCCATCCCCCCCACCACGGGGCCCAGTGCACCTAAAAAGGTCACACATCGAGCCAAAAACTAGATATTTCTCGTGATCCGAGGACACTCGTGGCAGTGGTATCTCACGGATTAATTTCAGCCTCCTCTGTTTGAATCCCCGCCTCAACAAGCAGATCCCCGGTCAGCTTGGCTGGATGCGTGATCTTTGAGGAGGGCCCTGGCCCAGTGGTAAGGTGATGCGTACATTGTGTACAGCCCCCGGGGCTTACAATGTTCTGGGTCAAATCCTGGCCTGCCGCAGTTTGGTAAATGATATATATATATCGGCCTTTTCCCCACCAGGCAGGGTTGCCCGAAAAAAAAAAAAAATCATCATCATTCACTCCATCACTGTCTTGCCAGGGCATGTCTACATTACAGTTATACAACTGCAACATTAACACCCCCCCTTTTAGAGTCCCCAAACTTTCTTCCCATCCCCCAGGAATCAAGTCCGGTCCCCCTTTTTCCCTGAATCCAATCATAAATGTTACCTTGCTTACCTCCAAAAACCCAAGTAAATTTCCAAAAAACCATTTGTCTCCATTCGCCCCTATCTAACCCCTCACACATGCTGGCTGGAAGTCCAACCCCCTAGCACACAAAAATCTCTTTACCCCCTCCCTCCAACCTTTCCTACCCCGCCCCCTACCCCCCCTTCCCTCCACTACACTCTCAAGTCATTCTATTTCGTTCCAACCTCTTTTACATGTCCAAAAATGTCTACATGTCCAAACCTCTCTACATGTCCTCAGCTCTCTGGATAATAGTTTTGGTAATCCCACACCTCCTCCTAATCTTCAAACTACGGTTCTCTGCATTATATTCACACCACACATTGCCCTCAGACCCCATTTCCACTGCCTCCAGCCTTCTCCTTGTTACAAATTCACAACCTATGTCTCACACCCATACAAGACGTTGGTATAACTATCTCTCAACATTCTACTCTTTGCTTTAATGGATAAAGTTCTTTGTCTCCACAAACTCCACAGTGCACCCTCCCTTTTCCCCTCTTCAATTCTATGATTTAACTAATCTTTTATACCCATCGCTGACATGTCCACTCCCAAATATCGGGAATACTTCCAATCCTCCATACTCTCCCCCCAGTCTGATATCCAATCTTCCGTTACCTAATCTTTTGTAAACCTCATCACCTTACTCTTTTCTATATTCACTTTTAATTTCCTTCTTTTACATATACTACCAAACTCATCAACAAACCTCTGCAACTTCTCTTCAGAATCTCCCAAAAGCACAGTGTCATCAGCAAAAAGTAACTGTGACAACTCTTTACATTTTAACACCACACTTCTTGCCAACACCCGAGCATTCAATTCTCTTACAACTTCATCTATAAATATGTTGAACAACCATAGTGACATCGTCCAGGTGGCCTGGTGGCTAAAGCTCTCGCTTCACGCACGGAGGGCCCGGGTTCAATTCTCGGCGGGGCGGAAACATTTCGAAGTGTTTCCTTACACACACACACACACATACACACACATACAACAGGCCTAGTGTCTAATCGACATGTGCCTAGGACAAAATGGTAACTAACTAACACATCCCTGTCTAAGTCTTACTTTTACTAGGAAATAATCCCTTCTCGCCTACATACTCTAACCTGAGTCTCACTATCCTCGTAATGACTCTTCAATGCTTTCAGTAACCTACCTCCTATTCCATACATTTGCAACATCTGCCACATTGCCTCCCTATCCACCCTACCATACGCCTTTTCCAAATCCATAAATGCCACAAAAACCTCTTTACCCTTATCTAAATACTGTTCACCTATATGTTTCACTTGGTCTACACACCCCCTACCCTTCCTAAAGCCTTCTTGCTCATCTGCTATTCTGCTCTCCGTCTTACTCTTAATTCTTTCAGTAATACCTCTACCATACAATTCACCAGGTATACTCAACAGACTTATTCCCCTATAATTTTTACACTCTCTTTTGTCCCCTTTGCCTTTATACAAATGAATTATAAATGCTCTCTGCCAGTCCCTAGGTACCTTACCCTCTTCCATACATTTATTAAAAAAAAAACACTGACCACTCCAAAACTATATCCCCACCTGATTTTAACATTTCTATCTTTATCCCATCACTCCCAGCTGCTTTACCCCCTTTCATTCTACCCACTGCCTCACGAACTACCCCCACACTCACAACTGGTTCTTCACCACTCCTATAAGATGTTATTCCTCCTTGCCCTATACATGAAATCCAGCTCCTATCTTTATCAACATTTAACAATTCCTCAAAACATTCCCTCTATCTTCCCGATACCTCTAACTCTCCGTTTAATAACTCTCCTCTCCTATTTTTAACTAACGTATCCATTCGTTCCCTAGGCTTTCTCAACTTATTAATCTCACTCCAAAACTTTTTCTTATTTTCAACAAAATTTGTTGATAACATCTCACCCACTATCTCATTTACTCTCTTTTTACATTGCTTCACCACTCTCTTAACCTCTCTTTCTCTCTCCATATGCTCTTCCCTCCTTGCATCACATCTACTTTCTAAAAACCTCTCAAATGCTAACTTTTTCTCCCTTACTACTCTCTTTACTTCATCATTCCACCAATCGCTCTTCTTTCCTCCCGCACCCACTTTCCTGTAACCACAAACTTCTGCTGAACACTAACACTGTATTCTTAAACTTACCCCATACCTCTTCTACCCCATTGCCTATACTCTCACTAGTCCATCTGTCCTCTAACAGTTGTTTACATTTTACCCTAACTGCCTCCTCCTTTAGTTTATAAACCTTCACCTCTCTCTTATTTGTTGCTTCCATTTTCCTTGTATCCCATCTACCTTTTACTCTCACTGTAGCTACAACTAAAAAAAGTGATCTGATATATCTGTGGCCCCTCTATAAACATGTACATCCTGAAATCTACCCAACAGTCTTCTATCTACCAATATGTAGTCCAACAAACTACTGTCATTACGCCCTATATCATATCTTGAATGCTTATTTATCCTCTTTTTCTTAAAATATGTATTACCTATAACTAAACCCCTTTCTATACAAAGTTCAATCAAATGCTCCCATTATCATTTACACCTGGCACCCCAAACTTACCTACCACACCCTCTCTAAACGCTTCTCCTACTTTGACATTTACGTCTCCTACCACAATTACTCTCTCACTTGGCTCAAAAGTTCCTACACACTCGCTTAACATCTCCCAAGATCTCTCTCTCCTCTACACTCCTCTCTTCTCCAGGTGCATACACGCTTATTATAACCCACTTTTCACATCCAACCATTATTTTAATCCACATAATCCTTGAATTTATGCATTTATATTCCCTCTTCTCTCTTCATAACTGATCCTTCAACATTATTGCTACCCCTTCCTTAGCTCTAACACTCTCAGATACTCCTGAAGTAATCCCATTTATTTCTCCCCATTGAAACTCCCTACCCCCTTCAGCTTTGCTTCGCTTAGGGCCAGGACATCCAACTTCTTTTCATTCATAACCTTTGCAATCACTTCTTTCTTATCATCTGCTCTACATCCACGCACATTCTTACATCCCAATTTTATAAAGTTCTTCTTTTCCTTCTTTTTAGTAATTTATACAGGAGAAGGGGTTACTAGCCCATTGCTCCCGCCATTTAGTCGCCTCCTACGATACGCATAGCTTACGGAGGAAGAAATTCTGTTCCACTTCCCCATGGACATGAGAAATAAACGAGAACAAGAACTAGGAAGAAAATAGACGAAAACCCAGAGGGGTTAGTATATATATATATATATGCTTGTACATGCATGTGTAGTGTGACTTAAGTGTAAGTAGAAGTAGCAAGACATACCTGCAGTCTTGCATGTTTATGTGACAGAAAAAGACACCAGCAATCCCACCATCATGCAAAACAATTTCAGGCTTGTGTTTCATACTCATTTGGTAGGACGGTAGTACCTCCCTGGGTGGTTGCTGTCCACCACCCTACTACCTGTATCTAATATAAATGTGTGGGGAGTATATCGGAGTGACTGACAGCAGACAGGTACTTTGACAAGTGATTAGCAACAACTGATCTTTTGACTAATAAGATATAATGAAATAATGCACTGAATAACTGGTGTGAAGGGTCTCTCTTAGAGTGGCCATTATTAAAATTAATATTTTTGTCCATTTCCACCCCACCCGGAATAACGTTGATCACTGTACTGTATGATCTCCTTGTCTGGGAGTTGTCGTGTCCAGTGTGAGTGTCTCATCCGGGAGATGTCATGTCGTTTGTGACTGTCTCATCTGGGAGTTGCCATGTCCTTTGTGACTGTCTCATCTGGGAGTTGTCGTTTCTTTTGTGAATGTCTCATCTGGGTATTGTCTTGTCCTCAATGGCTGCCTCATCTGGAAGCTGTCTGGTCCACTTTAATCCCGAGTTATCCTTGTCTTCTATTACTTCCTCTTCTGGGAGTTGTGTTATCCTTTATGACTGTCTCGTCTGGGAGTTATCTTGTCCTCTATAACTGTCTCGTCTAGGAGTTATCTTGTCCTCTGTGACTGCCTCGTCTGGGAGTTATCTTGTCCTCTATAACTGTCTCGTCTAGAGTTATCGTGTCGTCTGTGACTGGGACTCGTCTTGTTAACCACATACAACACCACATAATAATGGTTTTTGTGAGAGTTTATACGTACAGTTCACCCTTGATTAACGTTGGTTTACTTTCATGAAAATTGGTGCTATGTTCAGTTCAGGGTTATTCCAAGTAAAAATCCCTATAGGAAAACTAGTGTTACGTTTATTTGAAACTCCAAAAGACCAAGCAATTTAACAGAAAAGGCGTAAATAATCAAAAGAAACAACTTACTCTTATCTTAAATTCTGTCTGCTGTTGTTTGTTGTTTGCTGTTGTTTATTGTTTGTTCAGTGCCTGTACTTGTACCTGCTGCCCCTGCTAACCTAGTAGTAATTAGATAATTAGGTGTTAACTTACAGTAGGTTTGCTAAGTTATCTTGAGTTATTAACCCTGCTAGTTAATAATTTAAATAATTTTTTTCTGAACTGAACCTTGATAAAAATAAACCAGGCTGAAGTTACTGTGGCCATGTACAATACTTGTGCAACATAACACACCATCAACTTCTCTAACATTAGCAAATAAGTCACAATGAAAAAGGATTAATAAAGCCGTGTTCCCTACGTGTACAGTGAACTACACTACCACTGGCCTGGAAGAAGCCTGTCACTGACCCAGCCGAGTGTGTACTTTAATAAAAATAATAGATAGTAAGGGAATGTCGACATGCTCTAGTTGATACAAATACACCAGAAGGAATTAGAAACTTTACTAAGACTTCGTTTCACCTGCTGGGCAGATAAAACGTAGTGAATGTATCACTACAACCAGAGTTTGTAGTCCATCCACAGAAAATGTGTATAATATCTTGTCCAGAGAAAATGAGCAGATTACAGTCTGCGTGGATATGGCAATGTAGTCAAGATCACAGTGTACATTCCCTACACACGTTTGTTTAAATAAGATAGAAAGTGACAAGAATTTTTCCTTACTTTCAGTTCCTTATTTCTCCTGCTTGTTGTATAACCATAGATGGATATGGTTTATCTGATTACTGGGCTGAGGTGGAAGGTTGTGGGTTATCTGTTGACATTGAGTTCTTAGAAGCTGCTGATGGAACTGATTGGGTAAAGAATTGTGTAATGTGCCGCTGCACATTATACAATTTATACAAATGATGACATGACTGCATTAGTTGCTTCAGAAGACTTCTAGATATGTCGGGATTATTTTTATTGAAATATTTTGCAAATTAAGCAGAAACAATGGCCTCGCCTGCTTGTGCTGTGGGGAATTTACTACTGCATGTCTATCCACCAGCAGTTACCACCATTATAGGGAAAGGCTGAGCACAAATTGAAGGGACAGAGTTTTTAATCGTGTTTTTTCTTAATTATGGCTAACTGTATTACTATATTACGGTTATTTTTATACCATGTTACTTAAATAATTCTAGTTGGTGAATAAAGAACATATAAACTCATTTTACTTATTTATTCGGAAAAAATACAAAATGCAAATACATAACAACAAGTCACAACAGCAGAGGCTAAGATACAGAGATTAGAAGAAGAACTGAAAAATTTGAAACAGCCTAAAGAACTAAAAAGCAATGTGGACATGGTATCAGAAACTGCTACCTCAGTCACAAAGAAGAGGACTGTAGAGAACGGAGTGAAACTGTATACAGAGGCCATATCAGACCATCGTGGAGCCCGAGAAAAAGAGAGGATCACATCAGGAGCAATCGAGGGGAGTGTAGTAAAAGGGAGAGCTAAGCTATACGTAGAAGCCCTAACAGACCACAGCAGTGCACAGGGAAAGTTAAGAAGGGAAAGCGACAGGCTACTGGGCTAAGGGATAAGAGACAGTGAAGAGATTGAAGAAAGGAAAGCTGCAATGGAGGCAACTAAATCGAATCAGGGGTTACTTAGGGATAGGCAGTGGGAGAATGAAAGAGAGAGATCAGTCTTTGTTTATGGGCTCCAGGAAGCTGAAGGGGAAACTTACGAAGCAAGAAGACAAGGGGAGAAAAATGCGATTGAAAACATCATGAAAGCAATAAGAGAAGATGACATGACCCAGCTGGCAAATTTTCTGAGAATAGGGGGGTTTGCAAGAGGAAGAATCCGGCCAGTCAAAGTAATTTTCAAAGCAGAATTGACTTGAAACAGGATCCTGCAGGAGAAAGCAAGACTAAGGGATATGTCAGAGTACCGGAGGGTGTATCTCGACCGCGACAGAACATGGGAAGAAAGACAGAAACTTAAAGAGAGGGTACAGAGACAAAAGGAAGAAAGAGAGATGGACAGGAGAACCCAGACTCAGGAGGAAGCTCTAATACAACCACCTTCAGATGTCCCCCAACCTGGACAACCCCAATGCAACCAAACAATCTAACCCAAAACACACATGCCATACCCAATGATTCCACCCACCTCATTACAAACTCCAACTTCACACCAACCACCCATAGTTCCCCATCAGATCTCCCACTTTCCCAACCCCAACGTACCCCCCAGACTACGGTTTTAGAAAAGAAGTTGAAGGTTTGGTATACAAATGCAGATGGTATAACAAATAAATGTGAGGAGTGGCATGAAAGAATAAAGGAGACATCCCCAGACATAATAGCACTTACAGAAACGAAACTCACCAGGATGATAACAGATGCAATCTTTCCACCCGGATATCAAATCCTCAGGAAAGATAGAGGGAGCAGAGGGGGAGGAGGAGTTGCACTGCTCATTAAGAACAGGTGGGGATTTGAGGAAGTGGAAGGAATGGATGGAATGGGCGAAAGGGACTACGTAGTAGGAACAATTCAGTCTGAGGGCCATAAGGTGGTAATTGCTGTAATGTACAACCCGCCACAGAACTGCAGGAGGCCAAGAGAAGAATACGACGAGAGCAACAGAGCAATGGTAGACACACTAGCCGAGGTAGCTCGAAGAGCCCACTTGGGGAGAACAAAGTTACTAGTTATGGGTGATTTCAATCACAAGGAGATTGATTGGGAAAACCTGGAGCCCCACGGGGGTCCTGAATCATGGAGAGCCAAGATGATGGATGTGGTACTGGAAAACCTCATGCATCAACATGTTAGAGACACTACCAGAGAGAGAGAGGTGGGGATGATCCAGCAAGACTGGACCTCGTATTCACCTTGAGTAGTTCGGACATCGAGGATATCACATATGAAAGGCCCCTTGGAGCTAGTGATCATTTGGTTCTGTGTTTTGATTATATAGTTGAGCTACAAGTGGAGAGGGAGCAGGAATAGGAAGGGAGAAACAGAAACTACAAAGGGGAACTACACAGGCATGAGGAACTTCCTACAAGATGTTCAGTGGGAGAGAGAATTGGCAGGAAAACCAGTAAAAGAAATGATGGAATATGTGACAACCAAATGCAAAGAGGCAGAGGAGAGGTTTGTTCCCAAGGGAAACGGAAGTAATGGGAAGACCAGAACGAGTCCTTGGTTCACCCAGAGGTGTAGGGAGGCAAAAACTAAGTGTAATTGAGAATGGAAAAAGTACAGAAGACAAAGGACCCAGGAAAATAAAGAGATTAGCCGAAGAGCCAGAAACGAATATGCACAGGTAAGAAGGGAGGCTCAGCGACAATATGAAAATGATATAGCATCTAAAGTCAAGTCTGACCCGAAGCTGTTGTATAGCCACATCACGAGGAAAACAACAGTCAAGGACCAGGTAATCAGGCTGAGGAAGGAAGGTGGGGAGTTCACAAGAAACGACCAAGAGGTATGTGAGGAGCTCAACATGAGATTTAAAAAAGTATTTACAGAGGAGACAGGAAGGATTCCAGGAATTCAGAATAGGGAGGTTTACCAACAAGTGCTGGATGAAATACACACAACCGAGGAGGAGGTGAAGAAGCTGCTATGTGAACTCGATACCTCAAAAGCGGTGGGACCGGACAACATTTCTCCGTGGGTCCTTAGAGAGGGAGCAGAGATGTGTGTGCCACTAACAAAAATCTTCAACACATCCATTGAAACTGGGCAACTACCTGAGGCGTGGAAGATGGCAAATGTAGTCCCAATTTTTAAGAAAGGAGACAGACACGAGGCATTAAACTATATACCTGTGTCACTGACGTGTATAGTATGCAAAGTCATGGAGAAGATCATCAGGAGGAGAGTGGTGGAGCACCTAGAAAGACACAAGCTTATAAACGACAACCAGCACGGTTTCAGGGAAGGAAAATCCTGTGTCACAAACCTACTGGAGTTTTATGACAAGGTAACAGAAGTAAGACATGAGAGAGAGTGGGGTGGATAGACCTCATTTTTTTGGACTGCAAGAAGGCCTTCGACACAGTTCCTCACAAGAGGTTAATGCAAAAGCTAGAGGATCAAGAACACATAACAGGTAAAGCACTGCAACGGATCAGAGAATATTTGACAGGTAGGCAACAATGAGTCATGGTACGTGACGAGGTGTCAGAGTGGGCGCCTGTGACGAGCGGGGTTCCACAGGGGCAGTCCTAAAACCTGTGCTGTTTTTGGTATATGTGAATGACATAACGAAAGGGATAGACTCATAAGTGTCCCTGTTTGCAAATGATGTGAAGTTAATGAGGAAAATTAAATCAGTCGAGGATGAAGCAGGACTATAAAGAGACCTGGACAGGCTACAAGCCGGGTCCAGCAACTGGCTCCATGAATTTAACCCTGCCAAATGCAAAGTGATGAAAATCGGGGAAGGGCAAAGAAGACCGCAGACAGAGTATAGTCTAGGTGGCCAAAGACTGCAAACCTCACTCAAGGAAAAAGATCTTGGGGTGAGTATAATACCGAGCACATCTCCTGAGGCGCACATCAATCAGACAACTGCTGCAGCATACGGGAGGCTGGCAAACCTAAGAATAGAGTTCCGATACCTCAGTAAGGAATCGTTCAAGACTCTGTACACCATATACGTCAGGCTCATACTGGAGTATGCAGCACCAGTTTGGAACCCACACCTGGTCAAGCACGTCAAGAAATTAGAGAAAGTGCAAAGGTTTGCAACAAGACTAGTCCGAGAGCTAAAGGGGATTGTCCTACGAAGAAATGTTAAGGGAAATTGGTCTAACGACACTGGAGGACATTAGGGTCAAGGGAGACTTGATAACGACATATACAATACTGGGAGGAATAGACAAGGTGGACAAAGACAGGATGTTCCAAAGATGGAACACCAAAATATTCTGCTCTGGTGTGGTAGGTGTGTTGGTGGATTCATGATGATCACTGATGACACACTTTGGGCACTGACTGGCTCACACTTTGGGCACTGGTTCACACACTTGCACTCCCTATCAGTGACTGCTGAGCATCTGATGTCATTTAATTCATCGACTAAGTACGGAACATTAATGATTCATTCAAATCCTTTGTAGATGTTGATTGATCTACGTCCTCCTCAGAGATGGGTAGAAGTGCTTGATCTCCCGGTGCTTTCTTCAATGGGTTCGTTTTGTCACAGTTTTCATGCCACAAATGTTGATGTTCCAGTGATAATCTAATTTCTGGCAGGTAAAATCACCCCTACTTAACTACGCTACCCATTTAGGTAACGCATTTTCCCTCAAGTTTATTTGTATATATGATGAAAATATAATTGAACGTACTGAACACAACGTCACTATTTAGTTCTCATTAGATTCACATATTCGGTCCTTAACACTTTCACAAGGTTTGCAGCCTCACGCATCCGCTGATTCATATAAATGTTTATTTCATATGTTCACCCACAAGGTTTACCTTTCAATCTCATTGTTCATGACACTTCTTGCCTTAATTCGTACCTACACAGAACAAACTTCACCAGCTTGTCTCTAACAGTCCCTGGTACAAATTCTCCCACACTGCTTATGTTACTAACGTTTTCTATGTCACACTTTCCCAACATCAGCTTGAACTTCTTAGTTTTAGTCTTTCCTTTGCTACTTCGCCCTCCTCTAGTGATGGGTTTGATCTAGGTATCTTCTTTGATTCCTTTTGTCAGTCTTACACTCAAAGTATCCATGACATGTCTACTATTCAAGGTGTTTTCATCTCTGCCCTTGATAGTCTTTTTTCTAAGAATCATTACTTGTCTCGTCGGTATCAACTTGCCTTACTTCTCTTAGATCCGATAGTAATATCGCTATCCATTATTTTGACAAAGGTAATTCCATGGTTATCCTTAATCATGAGGACTGCCTCGGATAAGTCAAATCTCTGCTCTTTGTCTCTAGCAGCTACATTCCTCTCGCTTCCAGCCCTCTTCAAAGCATCAAGAAAACTTAATTTGAAACTTTGTGCTCTCTCTAATCTTTGTTCTCCTGATTTTGGTCATGGTCAACTTTTCCGTGTTGTCTGTCCCCCTCTACCTTATGATCTTCTTAAAACTCACAAAGGTACTAATGCCTCTTCGTCCAATCATTTTCTCTCTTCTTGTCCATTAACTGGTGAAAACTAACTTCTTACTTGCCTTTTTTTTCCTGTTTACTTCCGTCACTCATAAGACTTCATCACACGTGCTCGAGTACATTTGTTCTGTAAGATACTCAGTCTTGACGTTGAGTCTTTTTTCACTAATGTTCCTCTTCGCGATATTCTAAATTTTCTCAGAGGGAAGGTCAATGAAGGGTTACTTCACCTCCCTACACCCACTTAGATCTTTCTTAATCTAGTTCGCCTTTGTGTGAACTCTAACTAATTTTCCTTTCAAGGTAAATTCTCTTCTAAAACTTTTGGTGTTGCTATTGGCTCTACTCTATCCCCTGTTCTTACTAACCTGTATTTGGAATATTTCAAAACAGTCCTACTTCCTTCTTCTGGGACATATTCTCTTTGGCTTCGCTATGTACATGATGTCTTTGCTGTATGTCTAGCTTCTTCCATCACGTTCATAGCTGAATGGGAATCTAATTTTCTGCCTCTTTTATTTGTTTTTCATGTCCACCGCTCTGACTGGTTTTTCTTTATTTCGTTTTCTTTTTCCTTCGTGCCATCCGTGTTTGTGATCGTTAATTTCTTAACTGTTAAATTGCCACTTTTCGCATCTCGTTTTAACGCCTTGGCTATGCTTCTGATTTTATAAACTCTTCTTACTCTTTGTTACACGAACTTTCTTCTCACCCAGACACACTTCTGTGAAATTTTGAATTCCTTGCCTTATGTACATTTCCAATATTCGAAACCTTAACAACACCCTTCGTCCTCTTCTAGCCCGTGTTTCTCGTCAGACTAATACCCGTCGCACTATTCTTGTTCAAATGTCTCCTATCACTGATGTCATCTGTGTCTACTCTATTTCCTGATCTTCCTCTTCTCTCCAGTACTTTGGTGAAATTGGCCGCTCTCTTTCTGACAGATTAACACAAAAATATGAGTTCGCATTGGCGACAACAACTATGCTCTTTTTCTGTCACGTCAGAGATCATAGCCTCTGATAAAACTACTGTACCTACCCTTATTCTAGACTTCAAAAACACTGTATTATTGAAGCAGCTCTTATACACAACTTTCCTAGCATGAATCCTAATTCTGGCCTTGTTTCAGAAGATGCCTGCCTTTCCCATTACGTTGTCAAAGACTCTAAACTTCAGAACATCCGTGACTTGACCTAACGTTTACCGCTTCCTCTCCTTCGACTTTATTTTTCTACTTCATCTTTTTCTTTGCCTTTCCTGTCTTCAGCCTCGTTGAGTTCTGCCCCTAGGTTTTCACCTTGGGGGCAGGGGAGGGGGGATTGGTGGTGCCCCTGGATTTCTCCCGTGTATTTACCCTTAAGCTTGTGAACCAGTAGCTCTCCTTCAGTGGTCCTTTGTTCTCTTGATCTGTTACACCACAACTTCTACCACTATCACTATCACTGCTCTCTCTACCATTACTTCTACCACATGTTTTACTACTTATTATTACTACCGCCACTGCTGCACTACACCTACTAGTGCTGTTGCTACTCCTGGGGCTGTTGCTGCTGCCGAGGCTGCTGCTGCTGCTGCCGAGGCTGCTGCTGCTGCTGCCGAGGCTGCTGCTGCAACCGTCACCAAAACTACTACTCTCGTACTTATATTCCTCCTCCTCCTCCATCCTCCCATTCTGTATTCTGGCCTTCTCTGACTCTTACTCTTTCAGTTCTGATTTGACAATGGTCCAGGATGAACCGAAACGTCTCCCAAGGGCGGGGCTTTTGGTGAAGAGTTAATTGATGGAGTATTTAATAGCTGATATGTTGGCACATTAGTCTATGAAGTATAAATATAATAACACTAGCCAGGAAATTTTAGCTTGATATCCAGATCAAAACCAAATTGATTGTTTTCCGCTAACTTTCATCCTGGATCATGACTCCGAACTTGTTTAGCCTCGATCACACAAAGTTGTTGAATTCTTATGATCAATATTTTCTCAATTTAAGGTTGAGGAACTACATAATAAATGTCACCCAACACTCCTAAGTGTTATATTACACATATATTAAGTGCGGTGCATGCATTGACGACAATAAATTTGTTACCTCTACAAATGAAAGCATTTTAGGATATTTTTACCATACTGAAACTTGAAGTTTCAGTATGCAGCACATGTGGTTCTATGTTAGATGTTTAAACTTGAATTCACATCAGTGTATTCAAGGTGAGAGACGGGGCAACAGCCACATATAGGTGAGTACATGCACAAGTAACATAGCTTACTGGCTATTATTTAAAGGTAGTCCTGCTTACTTACTTGTGCGAGAAACTGGTGAATCTGAGGAGGAGCCAACCCGAGGGACAGAGTAGAGTGTAGATATGATTATCAATGGTCTGAAGAGGAAATTGGATGAGGAATGGGAAAGTAAACTGAATTCACTTCAGGAGAAAACTGAGGTGATGTGCAATATAAGAAGAGAGGAGGCTTTGAATTATGTAAAAAGCACTATAATGGCTGAATATAGAGCCCATTTGTTCATATGAGGAGAATACATTGAGTAGATGAAAATTTTCAGTGGATTGGAAAGTACTCCCATGACAAACAACGTCCAATCAAGGTTATCTTCGGGTCATACACCTGACCCTTGCAAAAATAAACACATAAACAGTATAATGTGATCCTTTATTGACAACGTTTCGCCCACACAGTGGGCTTATCAAGTCACAAAAAGATCTGTTTGTGACTTGATAAAACCCACTGTGTGGCGAAACGTTGTCAATAAAGGATCACATTATACTGCTTATGTGTTTATTTTTCCATTGTGTCGGTATTTTATACCATTTATTTCCACCTGACTCTTCCTTGTGTACTGATGCACACACCAACCCCAGTCCTACCTACCCCTCTCCGAGTAGATGCTCAACAAAGAGAAAGATTAGACCACAACAAAGAGTGCATGGTAAAGGCAAGAAAGCACGGAGTGTGATACACATATGCAGATGGATTACCGAACAGAAGCGATGAATTTATAGAATGTATAGCAGAGGTAAACCGAGACTTCATAGCTATCAAAGAGGTGAAACTACCTGAAATGATATCTGAGGCCATATTCCGAGCAGTATACCAAATAATAATTGAAGACAGGAAAGTATTGAATGCTGCCAAATGATTAAATAGTGTGTTACAATCAAGTCTGGGAACTGAAAATGGTATTAGCATTGGTTTGCAACCAATCACCAAGCACTATGCATGCGGCTAAGGTGAGTTTATTAATCATGGGTGAGTTCAACCACAAAGAAGCTGACTTGGCATGGCGAAGAGGCTCTTGATCTAAGGAACTGTACTTTTCGGTCTTCTTTCTCAGACCAAGCCTAACTATTTCCCACTCCTCCCTCCCCCACTCCATCCTTTCCATCCCTCATTTCTCCATTCCTCCCCTCTCCTTCCTTTCCTGCTTTTGGCCTTTGAGGTTCTTCCCTCCGAAATTCTAGCTCCTAAGTTGGGGAAATATTGACCACGTCTGTCTCATTCCACTGAGGCCCTTTTAGGTGGTGGTGTTGTTTACCGTGGAATCTGGATTATCTGGGGATGTGCTGATACAACCTCGGGAGTCCTAGAGGGCGGCTTTCGGTGTCCTTCGGGTGGCAGGAGTATCTCTGGAGGCTGCGTGTCAGTTCCGGGAGTTGGTGGTCAAAGGGGGTAAGCCTTACAGAGGGCTTACGACCATCCTCTCTTTTGTCCGCCGAGGTGGCTCTGTGGATGTTAGGTTGTCAACCTGGATTTCTGGTTTACCAGCTTGATGAGCATGGATTCCATGCTGCATCTGCACTACCGGCAGCGCTGCACTGAGGGTCCTCTTGAGCGCGTAGGGGATATAAAGTCCCTTTCATTTCTTCCGGGAGCTATCCCTCCATGTACTCTCCTTTTTTTAGAAGGAAAAAATGGAAACCTTATCATGGAAATCCATATACATGAAATTCCTCCTCCCGGACCTTTTCCTTCTGTAGCATCAACTCGAGACCCTGACAGGTCATTGGACCATTCTTCAGACCTCTCTAAAAACCCGGTACCTTCTTCAGGTAACACCTTGTTGCCCACCTCTGGTACCATAGTTCCGACCAACCCTTTTGACACATCTGACCTTTGCACGACTTTGACTATGATTCCAGCTTCTCCCCCAACACTGCATCGATTTTCGGATCACACATGCAGCTCAGGACAACCCACCACTGGTCCCTAGTCCAAACGACCACGACATTTTATGGACAATTTCTCTCCTTACACTCTGTGTTTCAAAGTCCTCCATGGACTAAATTCTTTACTCTCCTATTCTTTAATCGACGTCTCCCATTGACTATCTTTTTGACCACAGCATCAGCAAGGCATTCCTCCACACAAAACACATTTGTGTTGCATACATATACAAACACTCTAGAAAAAAAACCCACAAAAATATGCAGAATCTGCTCATAATGTATAATTACAAACAAAAGATAAGGAACACATAGAGAATACAGTACTAAAAACGTTAAACCTAAGAAAAACATAGCAAAACATCAACTTAATCCTACATGAATTGCCAGAGATACCTGGGCCAACTTCACCCAAGCACACCTGCACACTGTCGGTTGTCTAACACCTAATACCTCCTAACCTCCAACCTGCCACATAAATGCAAACTGCCAGCACATCACCACCGACAAACCCTACTACTTGAACTTTAGATTACACTAGTACATCCTAGAGGAAAACCCCATGCGTCCATGACCTCTATGACTCCCCCCCCAACCAACATCACTCCAAGTCTGAGTCAACACACACCTGAAAAATTACCTACAACCCCATAAAACCCGCGAAACGTCCAAAAATCGGACACCCACGATACCACCCCGACCCAACCCATCCTTGCTTCAACCCTGTATACCCACGCCTAACCAACCACACATCAATCAACCAAACTATAACCTAGTCAACCCCTTCCGGATATACCCAACCTCCCCCCTCCCCCCACTCGACCAGTCCCCCTCGATTGGCTCCTACTTCATCCCCAAACCTTTAAAAGGGACACCACCGTCATCGTTCTATAACCCTCAGAGAAAGCCTCAACCCAAGTTCTCCCATACAAACCCTGATTCCTACATTTCGTCCTGTAAAAATGTGCCGCCAAGGCACGAACCCGCCTCCCACCCACTACCTAGCGTATACCCCATGACACATATATGAAATCAACCATCAGGTACATTAAACTTCTACGTACATTTTCCTCAAACCCACCAATATCCAGGCTTAAAGCCCCTAACACCGAAAGCCCACACCCACCTACACTCCTCAGGACCCGTCCAAACCATTCCCGTACCCCGCCTAAATCTTCACAAAAATACACCGCATGGTACGACGTATCCAAAAGCCCACATCTCAAACAAGTACCCTCACTCGCTAAACCCATTAAAAACAATTGCGCTTTAGAAGCCAAGATTCCATGTAGGAATCGAAAACCGTCTCCTAACCCTCGCCCTCAGCCTCAACTTCCGGAAACCTACCAAGTCGCCCGCCAATTATACTTTGGGTACTCTGCTACCCTTGCACTATACCCCGCCTCCCCAAGCTTGTCCAAAACCCCACCCGAAAACCCCTTGGCTCTCTGACAACTAGTAAAACCCTCAACATTGCCGCACATAAACTCAGGTCACGTCCACTCCACCACCTCCGTACCTCACGCATGACCACTCCCACCCGCTTACCCCCACCCCTCCCTCCTCCACATATCTCTGCTTTACATATATCCCTATAAGCCTCCTATGTAAGGGTATCAACCCCAAACCTCCCTTACTAACCGGCGTCATGACAACCTCCTTATTAAGCCAATGTCTACCAAAACCCCATATATACGCAACGCTCTCCGCTGTAATAATTCAACATCTCTCCCCACGAGTGGGTATACCCTTGCCACATGCCACAATTTACTATACAGTAAAACATTCACTACCATAACCCTCTGCATTAACGTCACATCTCCCGGTCTCCATCCACTCATTCGCGCTATTGTCACCTTAGAAGAATTTTCAACCCTCGCCCTACTCGCATCATTACAATAAATTATCCCACAAATTTTCAAGCACTCAACAACATGCCAACCATACCTCTTCCCCAAGTCCCCGCCCAACCAGACTTGTTGGCTGGATTATGTTTCTACCATTACTTTCACTTCCTCTATGAGTACAGTTTGGAAAAAAAATACAGAAATTAAGTGGCAGGTACTTTCCAGACCCAGCTCCCGTTCTTAGAGCTGTCAGTGTCAACATTGCAGACCCTGCAGAAATTGCATGAGCAATTTGAAATCATCTTGTCCGTATATTTCAAGAGCTTCATCAGTATCCCTCGTGTCTTTCTTTCAGACTTTTCTAATACCAGAGAACAGTCCTTATAATGTGCCTTTTACGCTTCTAGAACTTGAATCGACATTTTTCGTCTGCCGATCGTCAGCAGCTGGACTTGATGGTATACATATGTGTATATTTCAGCATTTACGTCCGACAACCCTCGTCGTCATAACACGTCTCTATAATCTTGTCTGGTAACAAAGGGTTCTTCGTCGTCCATGGAAAACTGTTGTCCCTTTTCATAAACTGGGTAATTTTGGCCATGATGCTTCCCACTATCGACCTATTGCTCTTACTAGTGCAATTTGCAAGTTGCTAGAAAGTCTTGTAAATAGACGTTTAGTGTGGTATCTGGAGTCACACAATGGTCTTTCCACTCATCAATGTGGCTTTCGTAAATACTGATCCACTATTGACCCCTTACTTCGTTTATATACCAATGTTATTTTATTGCAGTCTTTTTCAATCTTGAAAAAGCAATATAATATCTTAGCCTAAGCTCATTCCTTAGGCCATCGGGGCAATGCGCCACTTTACCTTAAAAATTTCTTGTCTGAGAGACATTTCCGTGTCTGGGATAATACTATATCCAGGCTGAAGGTGTTCCTCATGATTGTGTCCTAAGCAATACTCTTTATCTACTAGCTATTAATGGTCTTGCCTGGTTCTCCCATCTAATATTTGGTCGCCACTTTATGTCGATGATTTTGTTATAGCTTGTGCAGGCGCTGACTCACCTAATAGCAGCCTCTCTCCAGAATGCTATCGACCGTGTTTGCCATTCGGAAACTACTGATGGGTTTTAATTTTCTGGTACTAAAACACTTCAGATTACTTTTGCTGGACGTTCTGTTGTCAATAATGTTCCATTATACCTGTATGGTTCCCGTATCCCTGAACAAGATACTGTCATGTTTCTTGGCCTTCTGTTTGATCGCCGGATGTTCTGGAACCATCACGTTAATGTCCTGAAAGCAACTTGCCATAGCCGGCTGAAGCTCCTTAAAACCATCTTTCTTGAGGGGTTGGTAGACGAACTCTCCTCTGCCCTAATCCTATCAAAACTAGGAACTGTATGCTTCCTTCAAAACAGAAACAAACTGCAACGTTGGTTTATTCTAAGCAATAAGTACTAATATATGTACAAACATTATAACAATGATGCTGTAAGCTGCTTCGTTATACGTTTTTTTTCATTTAGAGATGACATTTTCTAAAAAGATATTGAAATGAAAGGTCATTTCTTTGTTTTTAGACAAAAGTTCATCTGATTAAAATGCCGGGAGCAAGGGGCTAGTAACCCCTTATCCTGTATATATTACTAAATGTAAAAGGAGAAACTTTCGTTTTTCCTTTTGGGCCACCCTGCCTCGGTGGGAAACGGCCGACGTGTTGAAAGAAAGATATATATATATATATATATATATATATATATATATATATATATATATATATATATATATATATATATATATATATATATATATATATATATATATATATATATATATATATATATATATATATATATATATATGCAAGAACCACTATGAAAAATAGAAGAATTCAAGCGCTCACATTATCAAGTTCCTTGATAATGTGAGTAGTCACGAAAGCGCTTGGAATTCTTCAATTTTTTCATAGTGGTTGTCTTGCATATTTTGATATCACCTGTTTACTGTGAGCTTTTTGCATATATATATATATATATATATATATATATATATATATATATATATATATATATATATATATATATATATATATATATATATATATATATATATATAAAATATATACAGTAGGGTCCCACTTATACGGCAGGTTCGGACATCACAGGAAAATGGAACGCCATTTTTTCCAATTATAAATGCCAGATAACAAGTTTACACTAACGTAAGTTAGCAATAGAAGCAGGCATTAAAACAATAAAAAGCAAAATACACACACAGTACATCAATTACTTAATATTCGTAGCCTTAATATAGGATGAGAGGTGAGACGTATTTATTTGTAGGAAGTCAGGTGTGCGAGGTATGGTAGTCAGGTGTGCGAGGTATGGTAGTCAGGTGTGCGAGGTATGGTAGTCAGGTGTGCGAGGTATGGTAGTCAGGTGTGCGAGGTATGGTAGTCAGGTGTGCGAGGTATGGTAGTCAGGGTGCAGGTATGGTAGTCAGGTGTGCAGGTATGGTAGTCAGGTGTGCGAGGTATGGTAGTCAGGTGTGCGAGGTATGGTAGTCAGGCCACCCCACCTCACCCACACGTAATATACTACGACAATTAAAGCGCCCCAGAGCGATAAAATGCATATATAGTACATTCAATAATTACCTTAAAATATTTGTAGTCTTAATGTAGGGTGAGAGGTGAGTAAACGAAGTAAAACGAATAAACGAGAAAAAGAGAGAACGAGTAAATGAGAGAGGAGACAGACGCGGAGGGTGTAAACAAACAGACGAACACATCTGGTTATGGTTGATACTCGTTCATCTACTCCTAACATCTCATATTAATGTTAATTTATTTTACTGTGGGGTGTATTTATCATGTTAATGTTACGTAGCATGTTTACTATATAATTTAGAAAAAAAATATCATAGATGGATTAATGAAAATGTTTATATTAACGTAGTATACGACATTTAATGCGCCTCATAGTGATTATTATTGCGCATTATTATTATTATTATTATCATTATTAATATGGCATCCTCAAGACTAATAAGACACTCTAAGTGATTTTATCCGTCATCGGAGGACATACGGTGGTGTGGACGCCTCTAAGCTAATTTCATTCTACTCCGTCTGGTGTACTAGCTCAACGAACAGTTTTTTATATTATTGGACCCACGAACGATTGGTGTTGATCAATAACAACAATGCAACTAGCCAAGGAGTCGAACCCATGCTGCTTTGGCCAGCTTCATGGTGAACGAAAACACATGACGCTCTAGTCCACAGGCCCACACAATCCTCAAGAATGACGCACACCATGAGACGGGCCAAAACAACATGGGTTAGACTCCTTGGCTAGTCGCAGTGTTGTTATTGATATATATATATATATATTTATATATATATATATATATATATATATATATATATATATATATATATATATATATATATATATATATATATATATATATATATATATATACACACAAAACAATCGCAGACAGGCAATCTTAACAATGCAAGACAAGCCACGGGGGTGGAAATCTTATATATTTCATTAGTTAGAAGGTTGTTCACATTAGCTGCATTCTTTATGTAAATGATCCATTATTGTAATGTAACTTCTTAAGTCACATGACCTGTACCAAGCAGTTAGAAGCTTTGGGCTGGCTATTAACTATCTTCTAGTTATTTTACCTCATGCTATCTGCAAACTGTGGGGCCTACTCCACCCGATCCCATATGGGGTGGGGTGTGAGGGGACCGGTGTGTGGTTGGAATTCTGCTGGCCACTCTCTTTCAGTCAGAAGCTGGTGCCACAGTGCTACCATACTCTGAAAAACTTACCCAGTTTCTCCTGTTGCTTCCCTTGCATCATTGCACAGCTCCTGATGACGCACTGTGAAGTGTGAAAGTACTTGAAAGTACTTCCATATATACATACATATATATATATATATATACATATATATATATATATATATATATATATATATATATATATATATATATATATATATATATATATAATATATATATATATATATATATATATATATAATATATATATATATATATAATTATTAATAGACAGAATACATTTATAAAACACACAAACATGAACATGAATACAATGGTACAATATGTCAAAGATTATGAATCTCCTCCAGCTCCTCCGAGCCGGACGCGAGCAGTATGCAGCATGCGTTTCTCTGATGGCCACGCTGAGACCTGGAACATGAACGTGGCTGCCCTTGGGTCCCTGGTGGTGTCGATGAGTCTGGAACCCAGCTCTTTAAGGAAACGTGTTGCATTTTTCCCCACGCTCCCAAGGTCTCCGATCCCACTGGGACAAATTTATACTGTTGGCTTATGTCCCTGTACTTGCCGATCTTGTACTCCTCTCTGTGGTCAGCAGCTCCTCCCTGTCGCCCAACACTGTGATGGATGTAAGTGTCAGCCAGTGTCGACACGCAGGTATAATCCCATGCTAAGAGCTTGCCATTCTTCCAAGGATAGATGGTGATCCCGTCGGGCGGTTTGCTGGGTTGTGGGCGTTGTTGGCTGCTAGTGATCGAGGCTCTCTCTCGGCTGGGCATCCAGCTGTAGCGAGGGTTCTCTTTATGATGTCGTTGACCTCATTGTGTCTTGCATGCCAACCCTTGGTTTTAGAACAGTTAAGACCATGTAGACCATATTGGTCGGCTTGGCATCGCCGCAAATACACGTATATTCCGTGTGAATGGGGGCAGCAAGGCGCAGAGCCACTGCAATACGAAGGGTCTTAGGGTCCAGGCGTGTTCCCATGGCCGAAATGGGAACTGTTTGGAGGAAGTCCCCAGAGTGAGGTGCACTCACGGCTAGGAGACGGGCAGTCTCCCTGTCTGATGTTACGGCCCTGAGCATATTGGCAAGTATCTTTTCAACAATGGGGCTGTCCCAGCTTGACTGTTTGTAGGCCTGTTCTTCACTAGGTTTTGGTGTTGGAGCAGCAAGAGTCTCCCATTCAGTGATGGCACTGGTGTAACTAGGGTCCTGTATTCCTGCTGAATCACTGAGGTTGTATGGAAGAATTTGTTTTATTAGCTCATTTGATGCTATGGAAGAGGATAAGAAGGCTGGTAGGGCAATCTGGGAGGATTTGCGTACTCCCAGCCCCCCAAGTCTGACTGGAAGTGAAGCTTGCAACCACTGTCCATCTTCGAGGGAAAGATTCAATACACTCTCTAGCATGGTCTTGAGGAGAGAGTCGTATTCCTCGAGTTTCGGGCTGATGAAGGCTGGGAACATTATATATATATATATATATATATATATATATATATATATATATATATATATATATATATATATATATATATATATAATACAGTGGTACCTTGACTTAAGATTTTAATTCGTTCTGTGACTGAGCTCGTAACTCAATTTGCTCGGACATAAAATCAATTTCCCTCATTGAAATTAATTGAAATGCCATTAATCCGTTCCATGCCCCCAAAAATTACCTCATTTTTTTTGTTACGGGTTTTTAAATAAGAATAATATATTTATAAATAAGAAATATTGTATTCTCCACCCACCACCTTCACTATTCCACCCACCATTATCACTACTCCATCAACCACCCTCACTACTCCACCCACCACCATCTCTACTACACCCACCACCTTCACAACTCCACCCACCACCATCTCTACTACACCCACCACCCTCACTACTCCACCCACCACCATCTCTACTACACCCACCACCTTCACAACTCCACCCACCACCATCTCTACTACACCCACCACCCTCTCTACTCCACCCACCACCATCTCTACTCAACCCACCACCTTCACTACTCCACCCACTACCATATATACTACACCCACCACCCTCACTACTCCACCCACCACCATCTCTACTCAACCCACCACCTTCACAACTCCACCCACCACCATCTCTACTACACCCACCACCCTCACTACTCCACCCACCACCATCTCTACTCAACCCACCACCTTCACTACTCCACCTACTACCATATATACTACACCCACCACCCTCACTACTCCACCCACCACCATCTCTACTCCACCCACCACCTTCACTACTCCACCCACTACCATATATACTACACCCACCACCCTCACTACTCCACCCACCACTATCTCTACTCCACCCACCACCTTCACTATTCCATCCACCACCATCTCTACTACACCCACCACCATCTCTACTACACCCACCACCATCTCTACTACACCGACCACCATCTCTACTACACCGACCACCATCTCTACTACACCCACCACCATCTCTACTACACCGACCACCATCTCTACTACACCGACCACCATCTCTACTACACCCACCACCATCTCTACTACACCGACCACCATCTCTACTACACCGACCACCATCTCTACTACACCGACCACCATCTCTACTACACCCACCACCATCTCTACTACACCGACCACCATCTCTACTACACCGACCACCATCTCTACTACACCGACCACCATCTCTACTACACCCACCACCATCTCTACTACACCGACCACCATCTCTACTACACCGACCACCATCTCTACTACACCGACCACCATCTCTACTACACCGACCACCATCTCTACTACACCCACCACCATCTCTACTACACCCACCACCATCTCTACTACACCCACCACCATCTCTACTACACCGACCACCATCTCTACTACACCCACCACTCTCATTACTCCACCCACCACCCTCACTACTTCACCCACCATCATGACTACTCCACCCACAACCATGACTACTCCACCCACCACTATCACTACTTCACCCACCACCATGACTACTCCACCCACCACTATCACTACTCCACCCACCACCATGACTACTCCACCCACCACTATCACTACTCCACCCACCTTAATGTTTCTGGAAATGGAGGTTACCTCTTCCCCGGATTTGTAAGAGAACCAACAAGGGACGAGGTGCCTCACTACAATCTGGGATTAGTGTGGGAGTATTATCCTTCCAGTTATGTCTTGGAAGAGCATGTGGGATGGGACGAAGTACTTGACATTCCTCTTGGTACAGAGTTGGATTTGACTTCAGATTCGCCTCCAACTAGTACCGGTGTATCTGAAGCTCGCTTGTAACTCGAATTTTGGCTCGCAACTCAAAGCAAAAAATCGACTGAGCTGTGGAGAAATTTTCTCCAGGAAGGGGGGTATCAGCCCCTTCAGCCCTTTCAGCCCCTTTCAGCCCCCTGAGGGACTCAGCCCTCCAGAGAGCTGATAGCCTCTCTTGTTTCCGAACAACAGTTTTTTTTGTAACACAGGTTCAAAGAAATCTTAAAGAAAAGTTTCTATTTGGACAATCTTCAAGGTACTGTGAATAAAGAGGAGGATTTGAAACCCTATACAGTGAAGCTAACAAGGAGATGAAAGAAGCAAATATGCCTCTAAGGATGTGGAATACTAATTCAACTTAGTTAAAGGAACTTATCAAAGAAGATTTCCCTGAAGCTTAAATTTCTGATTGCAACAACATGCTTGGACTTAATTGGAACACACAGGAAGACACTTTGAGCCTCAAAAAGATAAACAGTAATTCATGCAGTACACTTACCAAACGAAGTTTACAGTCAGAGGTATCACAATGTTTTGATCCTCTATGACTCGTCTTACCAATTACCATAAAGGGTGAAATGCTTGTGCAAGATGTATGGAAGCTCAAAATAGGTTGGGATGAGAACTTGCCTCTCGAAATGAGTCAAGAATGGGATGAAATATCCAAATGAAATTTCCCAGACAAATAGGTCAAGAAGGAAATAAGTACAAATTACATGTGTTCTGTGATGCGTCAACCAGAGGTTATGGCGCTGTAGCTTACATGAGTAACGCTGAAGGAAGTACTTTAATTACTTCAAAGGCCTGGGTAGCACCATTGAAGGTCAGAACAGTACCACAATTGGAGCTGACAGCACTCTATGTAGGTACAAAATTAGCTGTCTATCTCAACAAAGTACTTGATCATCTCACTATTGAAAAAACCGTGATCTGGAGTGATAATGAAGCAGTTCTCCAGTGGTTAAGAAATAATAAGAGTAAGTTGGTCTATGTACAAAATAGAGTAGCAGAAATAAGAGAGATGCAGAGAGATTATCTCTTTCTCCACGTCTCTACACAAGAGAACCCAGTTGATATGTTGTCACGTGGTGTCCCACTCAAGAACTTTGTGGATAATAAATTATGGCTCCACGGACCTAACTGGCTCTCTAATGAAAATAACTGGCCTCGGCAAAAAGCTCATATTATGCCAGAAGAAACAGTCTACTTGAACACAGCAGAAATAATCTGTTTAAATACAGCAGACACACCAGAAATAGTCATTGATGGATCTAAATACTCATCTTTGGGTAAACTCTTAAGAGTTACAACTATTGCATTTAAATTTATTAAAGGGATAAAACCTAATTATGAATTACTTGAACCCATTAAATACTGGGGGTAAACAAATACAGAAAGATGTTTTCTCGACAGAGTATAAATTTCTGGAAACACAGGATAAATCCCAAAAGAAACCTAATATAATTAATTCTTTAGGACTTTATCTCGATTCAGAAAATATTATAAGATGTCGAGGAAGAATTCACAATTCTTCACTACCTAAAGAAACAATACATCCAATATTGATCCCCAAGAATCATTGGCTAACAAAACTGATTGTTAACAATGCCCACAGTAACGTGGGGTAGCTGACACACTTTGTCACATAAGTCAATCCTACTGGATACCTCAAAGTCGACAAAGTGTGAAAAAACAAATAAGGGACTGTATTACTTATCGTCACTATGATATGCAAGTATGTCAGTGTCCAGGTCCACCTCCACATCCCTCTGAACGAGTTTGTCATGTCACTCCATTTGAGGTGACAGGCGTAGATTACACTGGACCAATAATTTTAACTAAAACATCTGTTTGTTCACCTGTGCTACGACTAGAGCAGTACATCTAGAAGTAGCCACAGACATGTCTGCTGAAACCTTTATCAAATTATTCAGAAGGTTTGCAGCCAGAAAGACATGTCTCAGACTGATGATTTCAGATAATGCAACTAACTTTGTTGCTGGTGCTGCTTATATAAGCAAGATCTTTGATCAACCAGAGGTAAAACAGATGCTGGATCAACGCAGTTGTCGTTGCCCCATTGTCAAACGTTGTTTAAGGAAGACTCTTCATCGTCAGCAAATCGACTTAGAAGAATTTCGCACAGTCGTAACTGAAATAGAAAATAGGGTCAACAGACCTCTAACTTATGTTACCGATGATCTGGACAATTTAGAAGTGTTAAGTCCATCTCATTTACTCCATGGCAGAAGGCTAAAACCTGTTCCTCCCATGAATGATAAAGAAATCATAGAGAATCCTACTTATTTTGAACCTGAGCAATTCAGACATAAATTCAAACACCTTGATAAAGTGATTGAACGTTGGGAGAAAATTTGGTGAGAAGACTATCTCACCTCATTGAGACAACACTTCTATGGAGCTGGTGTTCCTTAAAAATCATGCATACTTAGACCTGGTGACATAATGATTACGTATTGACAAAGATGGTCTGAGATCCCAATGGCCTCTTGGAAAAATAGTGACCATACATCCTGATGCAAATTGAATTATCAGAACAGTTGATGTTTTGAGCAAAGGTGTAGTGAATAAGCGGACAATAGATAAATTAGTGCCGTTAGAAATACACAGTGTTGAAAACAAACTTAGTGATTCTCCAGAAACCCCACACACTAAAGCTGTTCAGAAAAGACAATCAGCAGTGGTGGCGAGTGAGAAAATCAAATTAATGTTGAGATGAGTAGTTCACCTACGGCAAACCTCCGCCGCCCCCCAGTGTGGAGAAATTTTCTCCAGGAAGGGGGGATATCAGCCCCTTCAGCCCCCTGAGGGACTCAACCCTAAATAGGGTTGATAGCTTCTCTTGTTTCCGATCAACAGTTTAATTTGTAACACATGTTCGTACCAGCGTGTGTCATAGCCAAGGCTTGCAAGAGACCAGTGTTGCAACTAGTGTTGGTTAATGACAGAAAATTAATCTCTTACCATAGTAAGAAAATTAAGAAAATCCCTGCACCCATTCATTTACAAGTTAATGCTATCATAAACTATCGTCTATGCCCAGACAACAAGAAATCAAGCATCTTGTATTGCTTCCTGTTGCAGTTTGGCAAGGAAGGGAAAAATGCTGATTTCAGCAAATCCTTTGTAGCTAGAGACACCCAGAGCAGCCGCGGCTGGAGAGGGCAGATTGACTTCATAACTGGTGCAGACAATACGTGTTTCACTCTGGAAGAACAATTCGTGTTTCATGCGTTTGTATCAAACACAATCTGAACGGACAAAGCAGAACAATTACAGAGAAGTGTGCTTAGCTTCCTGTAGTGACATTACTGTGAAAGTAAAAAAGATTGAAAGATGTAGTGTACAGTGTGTATTGAGAACTATTTTCATAGACTAACAGTGCACCGTAGGACACTTCTGCTTCAATCAAGACAACAATACCGGGTTACATCCCTGTTACAAGCCAGGGAACTTACGGGTCAGCTACAAATACCCAGGTATGTCTAATAAACCATGATACTAGTTAGGTCAGCTGCGCAGTGGATAGCTAGTTCATGCCTTATTTGGCGGAACCATATTAACCCGTTATCCACGGGCCATCGAGCCCAAAACTGTGTGTAAATTAGTAATTGTTCAGTATTCATTTACTGAATGTTATAATGACATACGCTCCATTGGGGCAATTATACTTACACCTTCATATCCTCTACAGCCCTAGGGAGTGGAAATGACAGCTCCTCAAGACAACGACTTCAGGAATGGCTGCGAAGACGTGAACTGTCATTTGAGCTAAGTACCTTATACAGTCCTTATCTTAAACAGTTTAGCTTGTTCCACAATTTCCTACATGAGCGATGGCTCGTAACTTGGAAAACTCATAAGTTGAGGCACTCATAAATCAAGGTATCAAGGTATATAGTATATATATATATATATATATATATATATATATATATATATATATATATATATATATATATATATATATATATATATATAGTAGAGACTCATTTTACGGCATTTCACTTTATAGCATTCCGCTAATACGGACATTTCAAATTATGATGAAAACTTGCTATATGGCTCCCCCTGTCTTTTTAATACAGTCACCACGGCCCACTAGGTTTGTTTATTTCCTCTGTGAGCACGACTCTCCATTATGTCTGGAAACATTTCTAAAATTTCAAGTGTTTTAAAGTTATTTCATATTTTATATACTATATACTACTCTGATAATTATACTTGTGGAAACTTTTTTAGTCACTAAAAGTTCCACAGGGTAAGGGAGCTGTCAGGAGCCTTACACACCGTGGATCGGCCCTCGGAGTTTATAAACCCACACACCCAACAAAACATACGCACACTCCAGCTGATGACGGTGACTATTGTGTATATATTTAATTGATAGATTTATCCACCTAGGAACACCTAGGCAAATTTGTACAGATAGAAACTAATAGTAGGATTATTAAGGCAACGTTAGGTATTAATAGTGTAGCTCTAGCACCCTAATATAGGTAGTTATAGGCCTGAATAGGCAAGCATTAGGTTATGTTAGCTAGAGACAACTGGCAGCCCACACTTGAATCTAGGCAGTGTGGCGTGACCTACGTTCTTCCCAGACCAGACTCCACACGAGCAAGACGTGCTGAGATTAGACAGCACCCCCCACGTGACCCAACATCTGTCCTGGGGCCACGGAGGAGATCCCGAAGTACCGTGGACATCTGCCTCCATCCAGACCCTGTCACAGTAAGACTAGGCTTTCTTTCTCTCAGTATCTGGCCAGTTTTCTGGGGGAAACGTTAGTGAGTTATCTGTGGGTCTTAGGCGGACGGACGACTATGTGTTGGTATGTACCAGTGTCGTCTCTTAAGTTCAAGTCTGGAAGCTAGTGTTACTTACTGTATATTGCTCAAGGGCTTCCCAAGGAACCAGGGAACTCTGAGGTGCAGACAGGACACTAATTACACCATCCTTTGCAGACAAAGTTTCTCCACTGCACATGGTGTTAGGAGGGGTTATATATAAGGAAGACCAGGACACATAGCCATCCTTTTTTCCAAGTAAGTAATCTCCCTTCTAGTATTGTGTAGGCAGTGTGGGGTTCCCCTTACTGCAATCAGCTAGAAATTTGTACCATAGCCACTTGTAAGTCTGAGAGAAGTGTCTCAGAGTGTCGGTGTCAACAGTGCTTGCCCAGAGTGCAACTTACAAGAGGCCAATCCAAACAAGTTTCTACATGGTCCTTCGAACCGGATGTGGAATAGCTAGTTTAGCAGACACATTAGTCTTAATTTGCTAGGCCACAGTTAATGTACCAGTCATTTTCGAAGCTAGGTTAGTTTTCACACCTAGGCCCAAGACTTACTCAGGCTAGGTTAAGCTAACTAATCGGAAGTTATTATTTACAGTAATCTACAGGCAGGCCAAATAGGCTAGTTAAGCTGTGAGTTTATTTATTTACAGTGATTACAAGTAAGCCAGGTTAGGAAACTTGCATATTTAATTACTTACAGTGAATTGCAGGCAGCCACAGTTAGGGTAGGCCTCTGCAATAATTATAACAGTTATAACAGCTAGGTCAGATTTAACCTAGCTATTATTTACCTTGCAAGCTAGATTCAGGCTAGTTGCACCCTAATTTCAACAGTGATAAAGTTAGGCTAGGTGTTACCTTCACCAGCTAACTACAATAATTGTCTAGGCTCAGTTAAGCCAAAGTTAATTACACAATATTACTTATTTACTGTTTATAATTTGATTTACTGAATTTATTTTGTGCTGACCAATTGAATTTAATTTACAAAGACTACATATTTTTACTGTGTGAATTTATTGTACTATTTGACTCATTTAATTTGTGATTTGCTAGCTCAGTCCTGTAATTATTTACTATTGTGTACAGGGAGTTGCTAGGTTAGCTTTCATAACAACAAGATACATTTTGGTTGGGTTTGAGGGTTTCCAGTGTACATTCTTTCTGAGTTAAGTCAATATCTGTAAGTAAAGTCATCAAGCTTGTTGAGGAGCTTTGTTTCTCACTTATTCTCACCTGATACCGTGTTGTACTGTGGGGTGGGCTAATTGACGTACAAATTAGTGACACTCTCTTAATTAAACCACAACAATGACGAGAGAGAATCCGAGAGTACCTGCCCCATCTCTAAGTCAGCTAAAGCGGTCTATGAGTGCACACAGGAGACGCTTAGTCAAGGCGTGTAAGGAGAGTCAAGATAACAGACAAGATGCAGATATAGATCATGAAGATCTGGAGAAGTGTTTAAAGCTCTTAGAGGAAAGGCTAGCAGACTTTGAGATAACCTACAAAGAGTGTGAGGCAGGAGCCCTTGCAGCAGATGAATCAGGGGATATTGTACAGGAAATTCAGGAGGACTACGACGAGCATGAGGCTCAATGTAAAGCGGAGATGAAACTCTGCAAAAGGCTAATGAAAACACTGAAGGCTGATGCAGCAGGGGCAACAAATAATAGTACAAGGCACGCAGGCCACCACAGTCCCCCTAGAGTGTTACCCAGATTGCCTACATTGAATTTACCAATGTTTGATGGAACTTTGACAGAGTACATTGCTTTCTGGGATCAGTTTAAATCACAGATAGATGACAGGGATGATTTGTCAGATGCCACCAAATTACAGTACTTACGTTCACAGCTCAAGGGTAAAGCCCTGGACTTGGTCCGGCATTACCAAAACACTGATATTAATTATCAACATGCCAAGGATCATCTGAAGGATGCGTTTGGCAACACAGAGGATATAAAAACTGCTATATTTTATCAATTGACTGATCTAAAGGTTTGCCATCATGACCTTCAGAGCGTAGAGAAGTTTCGCATCGAAGTCATGAGTTTGACCAATAGCCTCAAAGATTTACACGATTGGGGTGGATCGGAATGGATGGTCAGTCGTTTGATTCAGAGGAAGTTAGCTAACACTATAGTGCATGAGTTACACGTAATATACCGAACGAGCTGGTTTACAATACAACAAATTATGGAAGGGTTGGGAGAGCTCATTTCTCGCTTGAGTGTAGGGGAAAGATTGCCCGACAAGGTGAAATCGTTTGACCACGCCGGACACTCGAGAGATAGAATTAAAGCTCCCCCCGCTAGGATCGGCACCTATTATGCCCAAGACAGGCCTTCAACCAAGGGGGAAACCACCAAGGCGACCAGCACTAAAACATGTGTGTTCTGCGAAGGAGAACATACTAGTTCAGGGTGTTCGAGCTTCACTACCTACGACCAAAGACGCCAAAGACTAAAGGAGTTGAAACGCTGTTTCAAGTGTTGCGGCCAACACTTTGCCCGGGACTGTGACCTCCAGCTCGGGGAGTGTCGAGGCTGTTGGAAGGGTAAGCACCACAGTGCGCTGTGCCCTAAGGATACCAGATCAGCCCAGGCCAAGGGGATCAAGCCCCAAGAGAGGGCAGAGAACAGAGACGAGTCTGAGGTAGTGGTGAGTGTGGTGAGAGCGACCCAGGGATTAGTTCAGGTGAACGGTTTCAGGTTCCGTGGCACTGCCCACGGTGATGGCGTGGTTATAAATGGGAAGAGATCCGAAACGACCCGTTTGTTTTTTGTCCTGGATGCTGTTGAGAATAAACAAAATACAGATGTAGTATACACAGACTTTGCAAAAGCTTTCGACAAGTGTGACCATGGTGTAATAGCACAAAAAATGCGTGATAAAGGAATAACAGGAAAAGTTGGTAGATGGATCTATAACTTCCTGACAAATAGAACACAAAGAGTAATAGTAAACAGAGTAAAGTCCCAGGCAGCCACGGTGAAAGCTCTGTTCCCAAGGCACAGTACTCGCTCCTATTCTATTCTTCATCCTCATTTCTGACATAGACAGAGATGTGAGCTATAGCTCTGTGTCTTCCTTTGCGGATGACACCCGGATTGCCATGGCAGTGACCTCCATCGAAGACACCGCAAGACTCCAAGCGAACATCAACCAAATCTTCAAATGGGCCCCTCAAAACAATATGAAGTTTAACGAGGAGAAATTTCAACTACTCAGATATGGAAAACTTGAGGAAATTAAAAATGTATCAGGATATACGACAGATTCTAACAATACAATAGAGCAAAAAAGAAATGTAAAGGACCTGGGAGTGATAATGTCAGAGGATCTCGCCTTCAAAGACCACAACAATGTATCTACCTCATCTATTAGGAAAATGATAGGATGGATAATGAGAACCTTCAAATCTAGGAACGCCAAGCCCATGATGATTCTCTTCAAATCGCTTGTTCTCTTTAGGCTGGAATACTGCTGTACACTAACGGCCCCTTTAAGATTGGAGACATTGCAGACCTGGAGAGCATACAAAGAATTTTTTCACGGCACACATAAGTACGATAAGGCACCTTAATTACTGGGAACGGTTAAAGGTCCTTGATCTGTATTCCTTGGAACGCAGGCGAGAGTGATACATGATAATATACACTTGGAAGGTCCTGGAGGGATTGGTCCCAAACCTGCACACGAAAATCACTCCCTATGAAAGCAAAAGACTCGGCATTAGATGCAACATTACCCCGATGAAAATCAGGGGCGCCAAGAGTACACTGAGAGACAACACAATAAGTGTCCGTGGCCCAAGACTGTTCAACTGCCTCCCATCATACATAAGGGGGATTACCAATAGACCCCTGGCTGCCTTCAAGAAGGCACTGGTGAATTTATGATTTGAAAGGCTCTTTTCCTATAGTTCTTGATGAAATCGGAAGAAAATTGTTGCTCAGTGATGGTTTGATGTACGTATGCACACTCCACCTCAAGAAACTCTGGGCTGCAAATTCGGTATGCTCTCTAGAAAAATTCGATGATGATGCCTCGTTTGGCCTTGGTATCCTGATAGGAATAGATGTGTGTGAGATCATTTTTGCTCGTAGGCTTTCTGTAAAGTTGGAATTTAAAGATGTTATCTACTTTATGACTAAGGTCGTCGAGAAACGTTAACTTGTCATTGGACTCTTCTTCAGGTTCTGGACATCTACATAACGTAACATTGTAACGTTGGTGGGGATGATGATTGGGAAGCGGTCAGCTTCTGGATGTTCCAGGTACAAGTCTGCTAGGATGGCGCTGATGGGAGAGTCCATTCTCGCACACTAGGCTCTACAAACAAACATAAAGGTGTGGAAAGGAGCTCTCCCATCAGTACCGTCACTGAGTCGAGGTTTAAGTTTGATATATAAGCACTCTAAAATTCTTAAATTTAACCTAGAGTATTGTGTGTCTTAGCTCAATCATCTGGGACTCGTTGCAAAATTGTTGATTAGGAATGAATTCTGACAGCTGAGAGAGGTGTTTAGACCAGAGGAGGAAGACTTCAGTATGATAATCTTAGGCCAGGGGAGGAAGACTCCAGTATGATAATCTTAGGCCAGAGGAGGAAGACTCCAGTATGATAATCTTAGGCCAGGAAGGAAGACTCCAGTATGATAATCTTAGGCAAGGGAAGGAAGACTCCAGTATGATAATCTTAGGCTAGGAAGGAAGACTCCAGTATGATAATCTTAGGCTAGGAAGGAAGACTCCAGTATGATAATCTTAGGCTAGGGAAGGAAGACTCCAGTATGATAATCTTAGGCTAGGGAAGGAAGACTCCAGTATGATAATCTTAGGCTAGGGGAGGAAGACTCCAGTAAGATAACCTTAGGGCAAAAGAGGAAGACTCCACTATGAAAATCTTAGGCCAGAGGAGAAAGACTCCAGTATGATAATCTTAGGCAAGGAAGGAAGACTCAGTATGATAATCTTAGACTAGGGAGGAAGACTCAGTAAGATAACCTTAGGGCAAAAGAGGAAGACTCCACTATGAAAATCTTAGGCCACGGAGAAAGACTCCAGTATGATAATCTTAAGGCAAAAGAGAAGACTCCAGTATGATTAATCTTAGGCCAGAAGAGGAGGACTCCAGTATGATAATTTTAGGCCAGGGGGGAAGATTTTAGTATGATAATCTTAGGCCAGGGGAGGAAGACTCCAGTATGATAATCTTAGGGCAAAAGAGGAAGACTCCAGTATGATAATCTTAGGCCAGAGGAGGAAGACTCCAGTATGATAATCTTAAGCCAGATGAGGAATACTCCGGTATGATACTCTTAGGCCAGAGGAGGAAGACTCCAGTACGATAATCTTAGGCCAGAGGAGGAAGAACCAGGATGATAATCTTAGGCCAGATGAGGAAGACTCGGTATGATAATATTAGGCCAGACCGCTTTCTTCTGCGGCATCCTCTACTGACCCAGGCTCACCAGACCATTCTTCGACCTCTCTCCAACCCGGTACCTTCTCCGGGTAACATTTCGTTGCCCACCTGTGGTACCGTGGTTCCAACCGACCCTTTGACTCGTCTGACATCCGCAAGACTATGATTCCGTCTTCTCCCCTTACACTGCGTCGATTTTTGGATGATACACAACTCAGGACGGCCCACTCTGATCTCACGTCCAAACGACCTCAATCACAGATGACTCTCTCTGTTTCCTCTCACACTCCTAAGACACGGCCAGCTAGACAGTTCCTCCCCTTACACTCACTGTTTCCAAGTCCTTCATGGACCAAATTTTTTATGCTCTAACCAACTTCTCCTACTGACTATCTTTCCGACCACAGCATCAGCAAGGCACTCCTTCGCCATGTTAGGCAAACATTTCGTTCAATGTCCGGCTCACGCATTGCTACGGTCCAAAATGCAGAGCAAGCACATAACGTTTCAATTCTTACCAACATTGACGACACAGCATTTACGATTACCAAGCACATCTCCCCTAATTCTTGCTGTGATACTATTATCCTTCTGAATACAATCGTGTAACGCGACTTCATCATGAATAATGCAGACATTCTGGAGCAACTCGAACTCCAGAATCTCCCGATCGTAAAAGTCGACACATACATTCTTCCTGCCCGTGAGAGGAGGCACCGTCTATGCAATATAGCGACTCTAAATTTTGACAGCCGTGATCTTCTGTTGACGTAGCGCAAGTTCATTTACCAGTGCGGGAGATGATCTCTACACCACAACAATGTAGAAATTGATGGCGCTTTGACCACCAGGCAAAATATTGAAAATCAGTAGTAGAATGTCCTGTCTGTGGTGGAGTTGACCATAGCAGTCCATCCTGCATCCACCCTCCCACTTGTCGTAACTGCAAAGAGACCCACCCTGCCTATTCTTGCCGTTGCTCGGTTTCTTAAGGGAAAAGGAGATCCGTTGTCGAAGATAAAGAGGGCTTCGCTTACACCATGGCAGTTAACCATGTCCGCCTGCAAGGGATTGCAAACCACTTGAACTCCCAAAAATTGCACAATCCAGGGCAACATGGTTTCAGTGCTGGTCGCTCCTGCCTCTCGCAACTACTGGACCACTATGATATGGTCTTAGATGCACTGGAAAACAAACAGTATGCATATGCAGTATACACAGATTTTGCAAAAGCCTTTGACAAGTAATATCACACAAGTAATAACACACAAAAGGCGTGCTAAAGGAATAACTGGCAAAGTAGGCAGATGGATCTTCAACTTTCTAACAAATCGAACCCAAAGAGTAGTGGTAAACAGAGTTAAATCGAAGCTGCCATAGTGAAGAGCTCTGTTCCACAAGTCACAGTACTCGCCCCTATCCTGTTCCTCATTCTCATATCAGACATAGACAGAGATGTAAACCATATCACCGTATCATCCTTTGCAGATGATACTAGGATCTGCAAAGTGTCATCCATTGAGGACACGGCAAATCTCCATGGGTTTAAATTTTCTGGTGCTAAAACGCACCAAATTACTTTCACGAGACGTTCTGTTGTCTCTGATACTCCACTGTACTTGTATGGCTACTTTATCTCTGAACGTGATACTGTCAGATTTCTCGGCCTTCTGTTTGATCACCGGTTGTCCTGGAAACCTCACATTACCTCCTTGAAAGCAAATTGCCATAGCCGGCTGAACCTCCTTAAAACCCTCGCTCGTCTTTCGTGGGGGAAGGATCGTCGAACTCTCCTTCGACTGCATTCAGCCAAAATTTTATCAACACTAGACTATGGTGACCAGATATATTCTGCAGACTCTCCTGCAACTCTTTCTAAATTTGATCCCATCTATCATCAGGAATTACGTTTATGTCCTAGGTGATTTTCGCTCTTCACTTGTAGAGAGCCTATATAGTTTAGTTTGATATCTTTATTATGCACCCCATACCCATCCTGTGGGCGGTGGTCAAAAGATTACAGAGGTACATAATGGGTCCAGGGACTGGACACCAAAGTTTGATAGCTGAGCAAGTTACAAAGGTAATGAACTAACAAGCTACAAAGGTAATGAACTCACAAGTTACAAAGGTAATGAAACATGTAAGTAAATTTACTTACTTACGTTTATACATGGTTACAATCATGAACAAATTATAAAGCAATGAACAATTCACTAGTCTACACTCGGTCACAACTGTAATGAGTTCTTGGTGCAAATTTTATTGTTGGGTCACACACACACACATATACATACACACTTACATATACACATGCACACATACACACACACACCTACACATACACACACATATATACATACACACACACACGCACACACAACAGGCCCAGCCTTCAATCGACATGTGCATAGGACAAAATGGCAATCAACACGCACACACACATACGCACTTGCCCCGGTGGCCTGTTGGTAAAGCTCTCGCTTCACGCACAAAGGGCCCGAGTTCAATTCCCGGTGGGGCGAAACATTTCGAAGTGCCTAGGACAAAATGGTAACTAACACACTTGGCAATGCTTTATTTACAGGGAGCAAAGTCAGGGTATTTTTCTAGAATGGTCTGTAATATACCATTGTGGATAAAATACAGAGGTGAATATTCCATTCTTGAACGATCGCCGTGATTCTCATTGCCTCCGTTGTTCTGTCCGCTCTCATGACCTTCATGATCCTTCAACATACAGGATAGTAACGGACGTTAGTAGAGGTCCATTATTTGTTCACTGCCCTGTTTACTCGGTCCTTTTCACTCCATCTTCAATCGCTCTTGACTTCTCTTCATTTGCCTTATTTATAAGTTCCACTAGCATCTAACTTTTCTCTTCCCTCTTGGGAGGTTCTAACAGTTCATGTCTGTTCTTACCCACTGTTGTGTGCAACAGCGCAAATACCTACAGTTGCTTCTCGCTCCCTTTTTCTCAACCACTTCGGGTCTCATTCTCATGCCAATGCAATGTACACTAATGGTTCTAAATCCTTTGATGGTGTCGGTTTGCAGAAATGTTCTCCAACAGTGTTGTGCGAAGGCATTTATTAGCATTTTACAGCTGAACTGTTTGGATTTCTTATTGCAATTATTCGTATTGGAGCTATGCCTACCTCAACGACTGTCATAGTCTCAGACTTCTTTAGTGCTCTACAAGCTATTAAAAAAACGATTGGCCTCATGTCTTGCTTCATATATTGCTTCATTGATTGCGCTTAATTTCTAGCAAAAGCAAAGAAATCGTTTCTCCTGAGTTCCTGGTCATATTGATGTTCAGGGCACCGAGCAGGCAGACTCCGCTGCGCGGTCAGTGGTAATGACCTGTCAGTCCATATAGAATATTCCATTCTCAGACTATTTTGCTGTAATCTCTAATCGCCTACCCAACCGTTTTAACACTGTTGGTCCGATATGACTCTAACAAATTATATTCCATCAAGCCAAGTTTAGGTTTCTGGGCCTTCTTATCATCGATGCTGAGGTTGGGGGGACATTCTCCCGTCTTCGCATCGGCCACACTCATCTTACTCATGCGTGTCTCATGGAGAGGAGCCCTGTTCCACTCTGTGAGAATTACTAGGCTCCCAAAATTTAGTTTTCCATATTCTTTGGACTGTCCGGTTTCAACAAGCCACAGAATTTACCTCCGACTCGTCACGCTCTAACACCCTTATTTATCTTTCCTCCTCGTGACGTCCCACCTTGAGCAGACTCTATCTTTAATTTTGAGCAATCGATTTATTACACAAACTTTGATAATACTTCTTGCATCCTCACAACAATTTTAATTTACCTCTGTTATCCCCTCCCCCCCTGACTCCTCTCTGTCCCAAAACACCCCGCCCCAGAACTGTACAATCAATCAATCAATCAATCAAAAAAAAAAAAAAAATATATATATATATATATATATATACAGAAGACTTGGGTTATAAACTGTAGGGAAGGCGGGGGAGGGGGGGCCTATGAAAGGCTGGAGGGAGGGGGGAAAGGGGGTTTTTTCGGGGGGGGGCTTCCGCGCATTTGAGGTATTTATGGTGAATGGGAAAAAATGGTTTTGATACTTGACGTGCTGTTGGGTGTGAGAAAAATAACATTTATGAAGGGGGTTTAG